>JBBPBX010011705.1:0-33566 GCA_038048925.1 Garcialebias charrua
TATACATATATACACATATATATATATATATATATATAGTATATATATATATATATATATATATATATATATATATGTGTGTGTGTGTTATTAGAGGTTATAAGAAAAAACACTGTTCGTTGAAGTTTTGATTACAAAGTTACAAAATTCGAGTCTACAGACGAATAAATTAGGAATAAAAAATGTTCAAATTGTTTGTTGTTTGGAATTTTATACAGGAGGAACCTGAGGCTCCAACTTTTTGTTATTATTTATTCTGACTACATTATTATTTTGTTATTACTATATTATTATTAGTTCTCTGTTATGAATAGTTGACAGTTGACCTAGTGACAAGCTGTGTGACTACTGGCAACAATTGTTGCCAGTCATAAAAATGCCATTTTCTTCAAATCAAAATAAAGAATTATGAAAATAAATACATAACATGATTCAGAAGGACCCAACTGATAAAATGATATGCCTTTCAACTCTGAAAAAAATTTGGGCTTAAATGGGTTAAAGGAAACTTTGGCTAACAGAGATGAGGAGACATCAGGCTGAACAACGAGAGGAAGTGGCTGCTGAAGAAATGTCCGAGTTTCTTGAAACAACAGATGCAGATCATAAAGAGGAACGATGTCGTTTAGAGGACAAACTGCAACACAAAAAAAAACCCAAGGTGCTGTTTTCAACACAACCGTTCTGCTTCACATATTAGGTTTGTATCTAAACAGCTTTTCAGTGATGATTTTAGTTGGATTTGCTAACGAAGCTGAAGTTAGCTTCCGATTCCAGCTTCCGATTCGGCAAATGACTAAAGGGATATTACAACTAATTTTTCAGTACCTTGAGCGGGTTTAATCTGCTGTAGCTCAGAAACCACAACACCTAGACTCTTCAAACCAGGACTATATTGTTCTAGACTAATAGAAGAATATATTAAACTAAGTTTGAGCTTTGTGAAACGTTTTTCTGATTTGTGAAACTTGACCAAAGTTTGTTTTTCATCATTTTTTGCCTACTTGACCACATTGGACCCGGTCCAGCTCAGAGACCACAAGACCTAGACTCTTCAAACCAGGACTATATTAATCTAGACTAATAGCAGAATAGCAGTGCAAGCCACTGGGACGTTGTGTTTAGTAAACACAACGTCCCAGTGGCTTTTAAACCCCAAAATACATTACGGCAAAGACTGGTTCATCCCAAAGATCCAGTCCCCCGGCACAAACAGAGTAATATTGTGTATGCTGTTCAGTGTCAGGAGGGCTGTGATCAGTCTTATATCGGGGAAACTAAACAGCCACTGGCCAAAAGGATGGCCCAGCACAGAAGATCAACATCATCAGGTCAGGACTCTGCAGTCTACACTCATCTCCACGCCAGCGGTCACTCTTTCAAGGATGAAGATGTTCACATCCTTGATAGAGAGGAACGATGGTTTGAGAGAGGAGTAAAGGAGGCCATCTTTGTGAAAAGAAACCGTCCATCATTAAACAGGGGTGGAGGCCTCCGGGTTCAACTGTCCCCCTCTTACAATGCTGTTATTGCTAGTATCACTCAGCCCTCTGTGAATTGTGAAGAAGAAAGCACCATTATATACGTCTTATGCATAACTATATTTCATGTAATCACAAAGGTATATTCATACATAACTATATTTCATGTAATCAAAGGTTATAATACAATCATGTTTAGATGCTTAAATGCACTGTGCAAACTTTAATCTTACCGGTGTGCAGTTTGAGCAGACCTGCAGCTCGAAGTAACTCTCAGGCCGACATCTGCCCTTCCCCCCCACAGGGAGGAAGGGCAAAGCAGACACAGGATCTGACTGAAAGAACAGGTACATCTTTAGTATAAACACAGACACTTAGTTCATAGTATAAACACAGACACTTAGTTCATGACACAGAATGTGCCACTTAAAAGGTGCAACAGGTGAAACATAAAGGTCGAAGGAAACTAGTTTGAATCTAAAACTCTTCTAAAAGAGTATCATCAGGAACCTCTGCGATCCTGCATCGGTACCCTCTGAACCGTACCTCCGAATTCAGGTATGTTTGGAACGTGTTTGTGTTAGCGCAGCGTGCAAATGTGGCATTTAGATCTCCCACTGACAACTTGACCCCTACAGTCAGAGAATTAAATCGATCCAACCATCTCGCCGCGCCATCTATCAAATCCGGCAGTTTCGAAACGAGAGAATCCACATCGCGTATGTTATAAGGCTTATACCTGGTCACCTGACCTAATGGACCCCTTGTGGTCATCAATGGCAGCTGAGTTCCCTTATATAGCCTTTCACTTAACTGCCTCGTCTCCTCTTGCTCCTCTCTAAATGGAGGGTACGCCTGTGCGCCCGAATATCCTATCTCTGATCTAGTGTACCAGTCATCCTCTGTCCTGCTCGGCGGCTCACCTACTGGACTGTCTGGGCGTGCGTGTGGTCTCCCTCTCACCAGCTCATCTTCTGACTCTGCCACGGTGCCTGACACTGACCCTTTAAAGAAGAACTTTTTCTTCCTCTCAGCCTGCGGATCCCCTGCATGTTTGCTCCTCTCTGCATGCTTGCTACCTGCTTTGGATGGGCCGTAACACCCCCTCCCCATTTCTTCCTCGTAGCGTCTCTCAGCTCGACTCTCTTCCTCTCTGTCATACCCACGTGGACGTGGAGACAATGAGCCTGGCCATTCCCTATCTCTTCTCTCATCAGCATAACTGACTTCCCGGTCAAACTCACTCTGGAGATGTTGTGCTCTCTGACCTCTCATTCTCTGCTCCATGGTTCCACCAGGCCGGACGTGCTCCTCATCCTCAGTGTCATCCTCCTCACCCCTCCTCGCACCCCTCTTTCTTTCAAACAGGGGGCACTGGCTTGCTGATGGGGCAGGTGGGGCGGTGGCCTTGACCGCGTATGGAGGTGGTGTCGTTTTTTCCTCTATTTTTGTGCAACTGTTTGTCTCACCAACATTTTGTACGCTCTGAGATAACAAAGCTAACTGCTTGTACACCTCCACCAGTTGCTTCTGTTGTTGTTGACCCTTATTAAGCTTGCTACGCTCCCAAAATGATGTACTGATTGTTTGTTTAGTTTCTATATCATCAAGCAATTTTTTCTGCTCTTTCACCTTCGTCCAAATTAATTGTGTCAGGTTTTCTGTTGATTTTTCTGAATTTTCTGCTGCTTTCACAATTTGTATAATTAAAGCATTCAATTGTTTCGACTTCGCTGGATCAGCAGCATGTATTATGCTTATTACCGCCTGAACCCTGGTCAATTGTTCATGGACAGATTCATTTTGACAGTTCGGTTCATCCTTAATGTGCTCCATGACTGGTTTCATACACAACATTCACTCAAAAGCTTTATTTTTCCCACAATCGTTCCTCTCACTCGCTGAGTCCTCTTGTGTAACACAGTAAAAAAAGTCTAAAAAGTCTGAGGTGCTCCTCTGGGTTCAGGCCTTTAATTCTGTGTTAAACAACAGCTCCCTCTGCTGGCCGAGTCATGGCAACACCACACATCAGTCACATACAGAACACTTTCAACACACACATCTGAGTCCACACAAACATTTATCAGACAATTAAAAAGTCCTAATTTAAAACTAATTGAGATCTCTTTCCCCCTAAATTAATGATTCACATTAAAAATTTAAAGAAATGCGACGCAAAGTATTTTAAAACAAATTAAACATAAGCCCTAAGTGGCATCAATGTGCCTCCGTATTTATGCAACCCTCTTCGGCTGCTTTAAAACAAATTAAACCTAAGCCCTAAGTGGCATCAATGTGCTTCCGTATTTGTACAACCCTCTTCGGCTGTTTTCTCTTTTTTCTTTTTCTACAGACCCCTTTAGGTCACGCCCCAGAGCGGATCCACTGTGCCAAATCCGCAAGTTTTGGCACAAGGCACTCTGGGAACTGTAGTTTTTCACCTCAGCGTGAACTTCCGGCGACCTCAACGTCGCTAGACTTCGGCTGCGTCCGACCCAAGAAACAAGCGGCGGTTGTTTTTTCTCCCCATGCGCGGTCATGGAACAAGTCGAACAACCTCTTCCCAGCTACTCAAAGAATCGGACGCCCCGGAAACGCTTTTCTAAACTAGACAGTGAAACAAGTCTTCGTGACTCCCCCTCCTCACGCGGACGAACGAATCCACCCCACGTGACCCACGACCGGCTGCTCACGGCCTACGTAGAAAGCGTGTATTCCCCAAAAGTAAGTAATTTGAACCTCAACGTTCGATCACCTCGTCGTGAACTTTGAACCTCAGCGTTCGATCACCTCGTCGTGAACTTTAATCAGATGTGTGCGCGCGCCACACACACTCCTCGGCCGCTCTCGGACGGAGGAGGGGTCGTAACCCACTGCTCCCGAACCGAGCCGAACCGGCCCCCCTTGTCTGCTTAAACTGAAAACGTATCTGTGTACCACTTTTAACCAACCAAATTATTTATTTAACTTAACCAAGAGTCCTTATCCGATAGACTCCCGTGTGCTTCAGTGCAGTAAATTTGGATATTAGGCCAAATTGTTGTTTTGAGTATTTCAGGGTGTCAACTTACCTCTTTTGCTTTCTGGGCCCACTGCACTCAGTCCACGGAGTTCTGCTCGGCTGTTCACAGGTCACCTGGGTCAGATCACGTCGGCTGGTCACCAGAACTGAAGGAATTTCAGTTTGGGTGTTCAAATGAGCCAGGCGTCTCTTGAAGCAAAGATGATTTATTGAAAAAGATACAGGTTAACAGGATTTAAGCAGACAATCAATTGATCAATATGCATACGATCGGATGATTCGTTGAACAGACCTTCTCGCTCGAAAAGTCCCCCAAGGAATGTCAGCTTGCTGCTCTGGTGCGCGATATCATAAAATGTTTTGAACTTCTTATTGGTCAGAGGAGCTGCTATCAGTAGTTGCTAAGGCAACTGAGATTTATAGGGTGCCCAAGGTCTTCTTCTTGACTGACCTGATTGTGTGTGCCTCTTTGTTTGAGCCTAAGTTTTTAGAAGAGTTTAGATTCAAACTAGTTTCCTTCGACCTTTATGTTTCACCTGTTGCACCTTTTAAGTGGCACATTCTGTGTCATGAACTAAGTGTCTGTGTTTATACTATGAACTAAGTGTCTGTGTTTATACTAAAGATGTACCTGTTCTTTCAGTCAGATCCTGTGTCTGCTTTGCCCTTCCTCCCTGTGGGGGGGAAGGGCAGATGTCGGCCTGAGAGTTACTTCGAGCTGCAGGTCTGCTCAAACTGCACACCGGTAAGATTAAAGTTTGCACAGTGCATTTAAGCATCTAAACATGATTGTATTATAACCTTTGATTACATGAAATATAGTTATGTATGAATATACCTTTGTGATTACATGAAATATAGTTATGCATAAGACGTATATAATGGTGCTTTCTTCTTCAATAGCAAACAACCATCAGGGTGCTAATGATCCATTGTTAGGCTGATGGCCCTCCTTGATCATGTGAGCAGCTGGTTTCAGGCTGTCATCAGCCAACTGGTTGTGCAACACTGTGGGAGGGTGCTATTTATAAGACTGAGCTGAACACAGCAACTCAGACTGAGGAAGTCTTTCGGACGAAAGACGAAACGTTTCTACATTTTTTTTTGCTTTGTTTTGTTTTATTTTTTGAATGTCCAGAGGACCAGACTTAGCTTTTTTAGATTTTTCTACCTGGATTATTGAGCATGCATCAGAGTATTTCTCAAAGCTCAAACTTAGTTTTATATATTCTTCTATTAGTCTAGATTAATATAGTCCTGGTTTGAAGAGTCTAGATCTTGTGGTCTCCGAGCTGGACCGGGTCCAATGTGGTCAAGTCAATCAATCAATCAATCAATCAATCTTTATTTATAGAGCCCTTTTCAGCAGCCAGAAGGTGCACAAAGTGTTGAACAATACAGAAATAAAACAAACAATCAAAAAACAATAAAAAACAGCCAGTTAAAAATTACAAACAATTAAGACCTAACAAGAATGTCAAAGAACCACTAGGTATTAAAAGCCTGCCTGAATAAAAAGGTTTTAAAGTCAAAGTCAAAGTCAACTTTATTGTCAGATCTGCAATATGTACTGTACAGGACATACACAGGACCGAAATTGCGTTTCTCTCAGTCCCTCGGTGCAACAGTAAACATCTAAACATTGAAACACTGAAACATATAATAATAGACATAAGCATAAAATAGTAAAACTAACACTGTCCTGAGTTTTTTGCATAGTGGTATAAGAGTATGAAAATTTACACCAACTCTAAAACTAAAACATTAAACATTTAATGAACATAATACTGTCCTGAGTTTTTGCATACTAGTATAAAAAAGAGTATAAAAAGTATAACTAAAATAAACTAAAGGTTTCTAGCATTGACATTTGCAAAGTGGCAAAGCAGCGTATGAGTTAATGTACACAGTATATGTATGAGGTAGTAGTTGATGTTGTTATAGAGGCAAAAAGTGGCATATGCAGTAAGGCACATTGGGCATCCCTAAATAAGACTGTTCAGAGCACACTGTATATGTACCAGCAGTGGTGTAGATATTAGAGTAGTGTAAATGTAAACAGTAGTAATTACATGTAAGCAGTAGTAATAAAAGTAAACAGTATTAATAAATGTAAACAGAGAATGTAAACAGTATTATGATTATAGGCAGTGATGTAATACAAACATTAGTGCAAGTATGAGAAGTAGTGCAAACTGTATGAGCACATGACCGAGAGTTTAGTGAATAACCCGTTTGATGACACAGAGTCCAGTGTTAAAAACTTTGTGTTGAGTGGTAATGTGTGAGAAAGTTTTAGTGTTAAGGCAGTTCAAATGGGAGGGGGGGCAGAGCAGGCAGAGTGTTTAGCATTCTGACTGCCTGATGAACAGAGCTGTCTCTCAGTCTGCTGGTTCGAGCCTGGAGACTCCTCAGTCTCCTCCCTGATGGCAGCAGTCTGAAGCAGCTGTGTAGTGGGTGTGTGGGATCACCTGCCATGCAGTGGGCTTTCCGAGTGAGGCGTTTGCTGTGTAAGTCCTGCAGTGAGGGCAAGGAGGTGCCCACGATCTTCTCAGCTGCTCTCACAATGCGCTGGAGGCTCTTGCGGCAGGATGCAGTACATGCACCAAACCACACAGTGATGCAGTGATGCAGCTGGTTTAAGATTAGATTTAAAAGACTCCATAGTAGTGATGGAGCGCAAGTCCAGAGTTAGCTTGTTCCAGAGACTGGGTGCAACGACAGAAAAGGCCCGGTCACCCCAACGTTTGTAGTTGGACTTTGGGATGGACAGGAGAAATGTATTAGATGATCTCAGTGTTCTCCTATATTCACGGACAGTTACAAGATCAGTCAAATACAGTGGGGCAAGACCATTGAGTGCTTTAAAAGTGAATAATAAAATTTTGAATTTAATTCTAAAATCAATTGGAAGCCAATGGAGAGAAAATAAAACAGGGGTAATGTGTTCACGTCTGGAGGTGTTGGTTAAAAGTCTAGCTGCAGCATTTTGGACCAATTGAAGGCGTCTAATGGAGGATTGGGAGATTCCCGCATACAGGGAATTACAGTAGTCTAGCCTTGAGGTGATAAAAGCATGAATGGCCTTTTCTAAATCAAAACGATTTAAAAAAGGTTTAACTTTGTATAAAAGACGTAATTGATAAAAACAGGCCTTGACTACAGACGCTATGTGTTTATCAAATTTTAAGTCCTTGTCAAATGTCACCCCCAAGTTTTTAACTGTTGGTCTGCATTTGGAAGTTAGAGCTCCAAAGTTACAGGGAGCATCATCACCGAAGAAGATGCATTCTGTCTTTCCTTCGTTTAAAAACAAAAAATTACGGTGAAGCCACTGTTTAATGTCGTTAATACAATCAGAGTAGGGAGTGAGAAGATTACTGTTTTTGGGTTTCATTGGTAGATAAATTTGTACATCATCAGCATAGCAGTGAAAAGAAAAATTATGTCTGGCTATTACTGATCCAAGAGGCAGCATGTACAGTGAGAAGAGGAGAGGACCAAGAATAGAACCCTGTGGCACACCACAAGAGAGAACGGCAGTGGAGGAAGAAAGAGTGTCCAACATGACAGAGAATGTTCTGTCGGTCAAGTAGCCAAAAAATGATGAAAAACAAACTTTGGCCAAGTTTCACAAATCAGAAAAACATTTCACAAAGCTCAAACTTAGTTTAATATATTCTGCTATTAGTCTAGATTAATATAGTCCTGGTTTGAAGAGTCTAGGTCTTGTGGTCTCCGAGCTGGAACGGGTCCAATGTGGTCAAGTAGCCAAAAAATGATGAAAAACAAACTTTGGTCAAGTTTCCATCCATCCATCCATCCATCCATTTTCTTCCGCTTATCCGGGGTCGGGTCGCGGGGGTAGCAGCCTAAGTAGGGAGGCCCAGACTTCCCTCTCCCCAGCCACTTGGAGCAGCTCCTCTGGGGAATCCCAAGGCGTTCCCAGGCCAGCCGAGAAACATAGTCCCTCCAGCGTGTCCTGGGTCTTCCTCTGGGTCTCCTCCCGGTGGGACATGCCCGGAACACCTCACCAGGGAGGCGTCCAGGAGGCATCCTAACCAGATGCCCGAGCCACCTCAACTGGCTCCTCTCGATGTGGAGAAGCAGCGGCTCTACTCTGAGTCCCTCCCGGATGACTGAGCTTCTCACCCTATCTCTAAGGGAGAGTCCAGCCACCCTGCGGAGAAAACTCATTTCAGCCGCTTGTATCCGAGATCTTGTTCTTTCGGTCATAACCCAGAGCTCATGACCATAGATGAGGGTGGGAACGTAGATCGATCGGTAAATTGAGAGCTTTGCCTTTTGACTCAGCTCTCTCTTCACCACGACAGACCGGTACAGCGCCCGCTTCACTGCGGACGCTGCACCTATCCGCCTATCGATCTCACGCTCCAGTTTTCCCTCATTCGTGAACAAGACCCCGAGATACTTAAACTCCT
Organism: Garcialebias charrua; assembly: GCA_038048925.1. NCBI lineage: Eukaryota > Metazoa > Chordata > Actinopteri > Cyprinodontiformes > Rivulidae > Garcialebias > Garcialebias charrua. The sequence goes on from JBBPBX010011705.1 coordinate 8,946, forward strand.
CCACTTGGGGCAGGACCTCCTCCCCGACCCGGAGAAGGCATGCTACCCTTTTCCGGCTCAAGACCATGGCCTCGGATTTGGAGGAACTGATCCTCATCCCGGCCGCATCACATTCAGCTGCAAACCGCTCCAGCGAAAGCTGTAGATCACGAACTGATGAAGCCAATAGGACCACATCATCTGCAAAAAACAGAGAAGCGATTCTAAGGCCACCAAAACGGATCCTCTCAACACCTTGGCTGCGCCTAGAAATTCTGTCCATAAAAGTTATGAACAGAATCGGTGACAAAGGGCAACCTTGGCGGAGTCCAACTCTCACCGGAAACGAGCCTGACTTACTGCCAGCGATGCGGACCAAGCTCTGACACCGGTCGTACAGGGACCTAACAGCCCATATCAAAGGGCCTGGTACCCCATACTCCCGGAGTACCCCCCACAGAACCCCCCGAGGGACGCGGTCGAATGCCTTTTCCAAGTCCACAAAGCACATGTAAACTGGTTGGGCAAACTCCCACGCACCCTCCAGGACCCTGTTGAGGGTGTAGAGCTGGTCCAGTGTTCCACGACCAGGACGAAAACCACACTGCTCCTCCTGAATCCGAGGTTCGACTATCCGACGGACCCTCCTCTCCAGAACCCCTGAATAGACCTTACCAGGGAGGCTTAAGAGTGTGATCCCCCTATAGTTGGAACACACCCTACGGTCCCCCTTTTTGAATAGGGGAACCACCACCCCAGTCTGCCAATCCAAGGGAACTGCCCCCGATGTCCACGCGATATTGCAGAGTCGTGTAAGCCAACACAACCCCACAACATCCAGAGCCCTAAGGAACTCAGGACGAATCTCATCCACCCCTGGAGCCTTGCCACCGCGGAGCTTTTTAACCACCTCGGCGACCTCAGCACCAGAGATTGGAGAGCCCGACCCAAAGTCCCCAGGCTCCGCTTCCTCAGTGGAAGACGTGCCAGTAGGATTGAGGAGGTCTTCGAAGTATTCCGCCCACCGACTCACAACATCCCGAGTTGAGGTCAACAGCACGCCATCCCCACCATAAATGGTGTTGGTCGCGTACCGCTTTCCCCCCCTGAGACGCCGGATGGTGGACCAGAATCGCCTCGAAGCCGTACGGAAGTCATTCTCCATGGCCTCTCCGAACTCCTCCCACGCCCGAGTTTTTGCCTCAGCAACCACCCGAGCCGCATGCCGCTTGGACTGTCGGTACCTATCTGCTGCTTCCGGGGTCCCACAGGCCAAAAAGGCCCAATAGGACTCCTTCTTCAGCTTGACAGCATCCCTCACCGCCGGTGTCCACCACCGGGTTCGAGGGTTGCCACCACGACAGGCACCAACAACCTTGCGGCCACAACTCCGATAAGCCGCCTCGACAATAGAGGCGCGGAACATGGCCCACTCGGACTCCATGTCCCCCGCCTCCCTCGGAACGTGTTCAAAGCTCCCCGGAGGTGGGAGTTAAAGCTCCGCCTAACGGGAGACTCTGCCAGACGTTCCCAGCAGACCCTCACAATACGTTTGGGTCTGCCAGGTCTGACCGGCATCCTCCCCCACCATCGGAGCCAACTCACCACCAGGTAGTGGTCAGTTGACAGCTCCGCCCCTCTCTTCACCCGAGTGTCCAGGACATGCGGCCGCAGATCAGATGAGACGACAACAAAGTCGATCATTGAACTGCGACCTAGGGTGTCCTGGTGCCAAGAGCACATATGGACACCCTTATGCCTGAACATGGTGTTCGTTATGGACAATCCATGACGAGCACAGAAGTCCAACAACAGAACACCACTCGGGTTCAGATCAGGGGGGCCGTTCCTCCCAACCACACCCCTCCAGGTCTCACTGTCATTGCCCACGTGAGCGTTGAAGTCCCCCAGCAGAACAAGGGAGTCCCCAGGAGGCGCACCCTCCAATACCCCCTCCAAGGACTCCAAAAAGGGTGGGTAATCTGCGCTGCCGTTTGGCGCATAGGCACAAACAACAGTCAGAGCCCGTCCCCCCACACGTAGGCGAAGGGAGGCTACCCTCTCGTTCACCGGGGTGAACCCCAACGTACAGGNAGGTGAAGGCACACCACAGCCTGGTGATGGCACACAGGCTGGTGAAGGGACACCCCAGGCAGGTACAGGTGGAGGGACATCACAGACTGGTGAAGGCAGATCACCGGAACCACAGCTGAAGTCCTATGATGGACACAACAGAGCAATTAAGCTCTTTCTTACTGAATTAATAAATTTATGATTAATAATACAATTATATGTATTGTTATGAAGTGTGACGAGTTTTGGCCAACTAATTAAATTATTAAGTAGCTTAAAAAAAATAATACTTACTGCAGGCACATTGGTCTCTGTGTCTCTGCATTTGATGAACCTGTCCAGCCAGGACAGTGTATGATAAATTGCTGGGACCCCTCCACTGGCCCCATCGCCACTCCTGCCCTTCATTTTTTTCATTGCACGTACAAATTTGTCCCTGAGGTACTTCCATTTGGCTTTACAAGCCGTAACGTCTTTTCCAACGGCCGAAGCCACTTCGTCCCAGGAATTCCTCGATCTTTGTAGGTCTTTGTATTCCCTAGTTGAGGTATCATACAAATTTGGATGTTTCCTAACCTCCTCACAGAGCTGCTCTTCAAAAATTCCCTCCATTTTCCTTCACTATTCGCGGCATAGATATTATACTATATGATTCGCGGGATCTGCAGTCTGTGTAACAGACAACCCAAGATGTGTTTCACTAAAAACAGTTCGATGAGAACCCAATTCCAGACACACAGTTCCGTGCCGTTCATTGTGAGACACCGCGCGCGCGTGAACGGTCGTAAAATTTGAGCTTGGCATGTTCGCGCGAACGTTCAAAGGCTTGTGCCGCGGCGCTCGCTCAAGCGTGGCATCGCGTGGCATCGCGCTCGCGCTAGCGCGGAGCTATGCCCCGGCCTTAAGGCAAGCCCAAAAACCGCAACAAGCGGCAAGCCAAATTTATAAGCGACTCCAGGAAAAACAAGCCCAATGCCGCTTGAAATAAGCGGACTTGGCAACTATGGACGTGGGCACCGGCGACCCCCGTGACCCAAAAATGGAAGAAGCGGGTAAAAGATAATGGATGGATGATTTTAGTTGCAGTTTCACGGATTAAAGTTTCCGTCCCTGGGATGGATTTCTGTCATTCTGAACGTTTTTTTTTTCTTTTCTTTTTTCTGTTAGGTGATAAAGATATCAGTGATGTCAGATATCAGTAAAATATATTGTGAATGCACGAAAAGTATGAAAAGTAAAAATAAAGGATATAGGAATTGAAATAATAGGGTTATATAATGAATAAAATATATAATTTATAAATCAAGTACAAACCGGATTCCAAAAAAGTTGGGACACTAAACAAATTGTGAATAAAAACTGAATGCAATGATGTGGAGGTGCCAACATCTAATATTTTATTCAGAATAGAACACAAATCACAGATCAAAAGTTTAAACTGAGAGAATGTATCATTTTAAGGGAAAAATATGTTGTTTCAAAATTTCATGGTGTCAACAAATCCCAAAAAAGTTGGGACAAGTCCATTTTTACCACTGTGTGGCATCCCCCCTTCTTCTTACAACACTCAACAGACGTCTGGGGACAGAGGAGACCAGTTTCACAAGTTTAGAAATAGGAATGCTCTCCCATTCATGTCTAATACAGGTAGTCCCCGACTTACGAGCGAGTTCCGTTACGAGTGTCTCGTAATATGAAAAACTCGTAAGTCCGACAACGCACGTGCTATCTCGTAAAACCGGAACAGCGCTCGTAAATAGGAAAAAAGACGCCAAAGTGCCTTAGTGCCAACTGCAGCTGTACTTTTAGTTATTTTCATCACAGAAACAGCATACAGTACTGTACTGTACAGTACAAAACAGATAAAAATATAATGTCTTACTTTGAGCTGATCACGCTTGACTCGTCTGTTTGCATGTCTGAGCACATCGGAGCTCCATACATTCTGCTGCTCTAACGTCGTCCAAACTGGAAGGACTGTTAGCTTGTTAAGTCCATACATTTGAAGTCATAAAAGGAGTTTACTTTAATAAACTTACCGAAAGCCGTTTCTCCGCGGTGTTCGTTCATCCAAAACAAGCTGACCGCGTGAGCTGTTTGTTGTTAGCCACCACCATTAGGCCTGCACTCTTTAGCTCCGTGCTAACGAGTCCATCCATCCAAAAAAGGCTGTCGGAGCTGCTTCTCCACGTTAGCTGAATGTCCATCCAACATCTTAGGCTGCTAGGCGACATCGAGGCGAGCTCCCGGCCGCCGGTTCGGTTTGGTTCTGGTGGGGGTCCGCTTAGCATTTAGCCTAGCCTTAGCTTAGCCGATGAGCTAATGTTGTCGCGCGCTTTTTAAGAGCGATCGCGGAGGATCGCGGCTGTTGCTCCAGACCAGACACATCCACAAAGTTCACAGACAGTTTCCAGCTCATTTATCTGTATGAGGCAACCTCTGATCGCACGCACGGTCCTAAAAAGCCAGCAGCTCCCACCCAGCATGTCCGCCAGCTCCCGGTCCGGCATGTCGGCTTGGTAGCTCTGCTCGTTGCCCGTCAGGCGGCAGGGCAGTGGGAGCTCCGCTTAGGTCTGCTCGTTATATTTCAGGCGGGGGGAATTTGGGAGCGATCGCTAATACAGTACAGAGTACACTAAAAATTGAAATAAAACATAAAAATAACAATTATACTTTATTTATAAAGCCATTTAAAACGACCACAGCTGTAACAAAGTGCTGTACACATGAAATTAAGAACATTTAAACACAAAAAAATATATATATATTTTATTTTATTTAAAAAAAAAATATTTTTATTAATTATGATAATCTCGTAAGTCCGGGACCTCGTAAGTAAGTGCGCTCGTAAGTCGGGGACTACCTGTACAGGCCTCTAACTGTTCAATCGTCTTGGGCCTTCTTTGTCGCACCTTCCTCTTTATGATGCTCCAAATGTTCTCTATAGGTGAAAGATCTGGACTGCAGGCTGACCATTTGAGTACCCGGATCCTTCTACGTAGCCATGATGTTATGATTGCTAAAGAATGTGGTCTGGCATCATCTTGTTGAAAAATGCAGGGTCTTCCCTGAAAGAGATGATGTCTAGATGGAAGCATATGTTGTTCTAGAACCTGAACATAGGCTACGTTCACACTGCAGGTAAATCCGACCCAAATCTGATTTTTTTGCCCCATCTAACCCATATCCGATTTTTTAATGAGTCTGAACGCACCAAATCCAATGTTTTCAAATCCGACCCAGGCCGTTTCAGTATGTGGCTTTAAATCAGATATACAGTATATCTGATGTTTTCAACGCGACTGCAGTCTGAACGCTCATGTGATTTACATCTGACTTTTTCAGAACACGTGCGGCTCATTTAATTGAGCCCGCGCGTGTTTCTACAGACAGAGGGGACACACAGCTCAGAGCGGGGTGGGGGCTAGCGGGGGGACGAGCTCTCTGTAGCTCAGAGCGGGGTGGGGGTTAGCGGGGGGGACAGCTCTCTGTACTTGCAGCGACACACACACCACTGGCTTGCTTTCTTCTCAGTTTTTGCCTTTCATCTTTGGATGTTTAGCTCTCCCCGATTGGAGAACAACTTCAAAATTACGAACACACACTGAAAACTGTCGCGCGCGTCCATGTTTACTTCCTCAAACACGGGGTGCTGCGTCAGATCTCGGGACAAAAACAAGCGACCAGCCCCATGAAAACAAGCCCAAACAAGCAACTCACAGCCTGCGTGTCACGTCACACAGGCTGAGACATGAGCCGCAGTGCGCAGCGCGGCTCCAAAAGAGAAATGGAGCAGAACTCAGCTGAAGCTCAATTTTTAATATTTCATCACATCTACAGCTGCACTGATCAGAGCGCTATGTTTTCTTCTGCGCATGCGGGTCACTTCTGCAAGTAGAGCGTTCACACCGGAGTCATGCCAGGTCTGATGCTGGTCGCATTTAAAATGTAGTGTGAACGTTCACACCAAAAGATCTGATTTTTTTTTTAAAGGGATTGTGACATGATGTTGGAAATTTGCATATTTCTCACAACATATATATCTTATATCATTCATCTCTGTTCGTTTTATCAAAATAAATTATAAATATATTAAAATTTCATTCCAAGTTATGGTAGTTATTTCTCTGGGACACGCCCCTAAAATTCCGCGCACTTCCGCAAAACCGTCATGTGACGTACCCGTGGGGAGCCGCTGCTCAACTCGCATGTAAACAATAATGGCGGAGCTTGTCGATTCAGACGAGTGCAGCATTTCTAGTGTTGATCTAAGTGATTTGTCTTCAGTTTTGGAAGGTGAAGTTAGTTCTGGTGATGAACAAGAGCCAGCAGGTTTTAATTTAGGTATTCAACCGTATTTATATGAGCCTTACCGTTCAGGAAGTGATGATTCTGAAGCAGACATTGCAGCCGAGGGAGGATTTGAGGCTGAACTGGAACCTGATCTATCTCGTTTACAGAGCACTGACTGGTAACTTTTTTTTAAATGTATCTAATAATTATTCAACATTAATTTTAGTTGAAAAAATATGAGTACCTTTGAAGTATCTGTACTTTTTAAACGTTTATTTTAACATGAAAAACATCCAATAATTCTAAATCTGGTCATCTGGACAGTTTATTTTTTAGTAGAAACATTTCACCCTCACTCCAGAGGACTTCATCAATCAGAATAGTTCCAGCACACTGATTGAGAATTATCGGATTTGATACCTGGATTACTGAGCATGAACCTTCATGAAAAACATAATTCTTATTTCCACAGATGTGGAAACATACACAGATGTGCATGTGTAAATACACTAAATGTTCACTACATCTTAAGAGTTTATATATGAATCATCACATCAAAAACGAATTTTCACTGAAATTATGTCTAAATTACATCAGTGTATTTAATTATTACTGCTTAGTTACTGACTTACTGTCTAGTTTTATCATAAAAATATTTTGAATTCAATAACACAAAACAATTGTATTGTTTTATAAATATTTCTCCACTGTAAATAAAGTAAAGATCTGATACATCGAAAAATTATATAAATATATGCTGCTGGAGGTTCTCAGTTGTCCAGGACATGATAAAATCAAAAAAGGTGTTCTGACTTCATTATTTATCACTTTATTTATCGCGCTATCTCGTAATTCCCGCGCATGCGTCTCGGAGCAGCGCATCCAGGCGGACCTGAGCGCAGCGGAGGCAGTGGAAACTGGACTCGCTCAGCTGCGACCTGCGTGGCGGAGCGCACACAGACCGCAGGTAGTGTAAAGCCGGGGTTAGATGCATAAGTGGGGTCAAAAATGACCCCGAGGGTTGTTATTCTTCAAAAACTCTGAAATTAAAAGTTTTTACTCTTCCATATTCCAGGTATTCCTCATAAAACATGTTTGTGACTTCAAGCCATTTGAATTTTTTAAAATGTTTTTATACATTTTCAGAAATTGCAGTTTTTGTGTCACTACCCCAGTTTTTCATGAGTGGGGTCAAAAATGACCCCAAGCATTTCCTATAGAATCTCAAGGGTTTGCTTTGGGAACCTTTGATTCTTACCAACTGTGACTGTCAAGATACATTTTCTGTCTCATTTACACATCTGATACCTGCAGTCTCACCACTAGGAGGTCAGTTTGACACAGCAGCATACAAAGTACATGTATTATCTGCATTTACCAACTCCATGACTTTACTGCGATAGAATATAATGTTGGTCAACAAAGTAGACACTCTTAGCTAACTACAACATAATGTTAGTACTTAAGCTAGCTAACATTACACTAGTTTAGTAAGCCAGCTGATATTACTGCATTTGTTGTGTAGAGACTCATTGTATTCATAATTCCTTGTAACAAATGCAAACCTGTTAGGTAACCTATTATATAGTATTATATATTATATTATATATAAATTATTTTAAAAATCTGTATGCCTCTTTTAACACCAAGCCACAATTTACTGAGAAGTCAGTCAGGGCCTGCACCTGGGTTTAGCACCATCTCTCCAATAGATGCATGAAAGCTGTTTATCACTGATAGTATATTAGAAGGGCAGCACGGTGGCACAACTGGTAGAGCTGCTGCCTCTCAGTGAGCAGGTCCCTGGTTCAAATCTGTGGGCCTTTCTGGGTGGAGTTTGCATGTTCTCTCCGTGCATGCGTGGGTTCCCTCCAGGTACTCTGGTTTCCTCCCACAGACCAAAAACATGCATGTTAGGCTGATTGGTAACTCTAAATTGACCCTAGGTGTGAGTGAGAGAATGAATGGTGGTTTGTCTCTATGTGTCCCTGTGATGGACTTGCAACCCGTCCAGGGTGTACACTGCCCCACGCACAGTGATTGCTGGACATGGGCACCGGCGACCCCCGTGACCCAAAAATGAAAGAAGCGGGTAAAAGATAATGGATGGATGGATAGTATATTAGAAGAGATGTTGACATGAGCAAACATGGAGGGAAGAAGAGTCGCAATAAGCAGAGGAAAAGAGTGGGAAAATCGAAGCAAAGAGGAGCTCATGGCCTTCATTGGAGTGACCATTCTTGCACGAAGTGAGAAGAACTGAAATGTAACAGTGTGTGTGCTCTTTGGGAGTCTTCTACACAACCCAAGGTACCCTGAACCTACCAACTGACATCCCTGAAGCAACTGGAAGATGTAGAGTGACAAAAGTTGCAAACAAGTAACAGGAGAGAGGCACAGAGGGCCAACAGAAGAGAGAGAGGTGCCAGATGTGTCCAAGAAACAAAGATCGCAAAGCCACCAATTGGTGCAGGAAATGCAGTACCCCAGTGTGCAATGGTCACAGCCAAAAGCAAATAGTTTGTGACAACAGCGCACAGTGAATAGAGAAAATATGTTTGTGTGGGCACATGTGAGTGTACAGTGTTCTGGTCGTATGTTCATTCTCTTTTTTGTCCTTCAGACAGATGGACATTCTAGCAATAATTATTGAAGATTTTGATGTTATTTCGTGTGGAAAAAATGTTATAAAAAGTTATGAATAACCATATTAAATGTCAAATCAGTCTTTTGTTGACCCAAATATAATAAATATAACTGCCTTTAACCAAAATTAAAGACATAATTTAAATTCATTGCAAAAACGCATTGATTCTAATTGGGGTCATTTTTGACCCCACTCATGGAAGAATGTAGGTATTGGTCGTGCATCCTAGGGTTAAAGACGAGCGCGAGCCCAAAGCTGTGTTTGGACGTTTGGTGCAGACGTGCAGAGGAGCGGAGCGCTCCGCCACGAGATTAGAGCTGCAGCACGTTTTTTTTTTCAACATGTCTAACTTGGTAACGGACTTCAAACAACGTCATCCCAAAGTGAACGTCTCTTCTAAAAGAAAAAACAGCAGCTTGTTGCAAACAGCAGCTGCATTTAAACAAGCATCATCAGGTAATTCAAATCAGTCCAGATAAATAACACAACCTGTAGAACTTTTTTAAGCTCTGGACTGAATGTTGTTGATATGTGCACTGCAGGCTTTAAAGATTGTGAGCTCCACGTGAGCTCTACAACATCCATCATGTCAAGACTTCAGACAAAAAAAGTTCATCACTTTATGAAACAACTAAAACTGATGTTGTCAACAAGCCCTGGAGCTGATTAAAGCCCTGCCAGGATGATGATGATGACCGAGCGATTTAACCACCTCATAACAACTGTTCAAGAAGAGGTATTGTTGTTTTATTATATTATTATCTATATAACTTTTTTAAATTTATAACCTTATTGACTCTTTTTTCCTCTGTGATTTATTTCCAGACAGTTAGCAGTTGACTTCCTCCCCCACCACCTCCAGTAGAAGTGTGTGACTGAGCTCTGAACTTTTCCAGGGACACCCTGATGCATGCTCAATAATCCAGGTAGAAAAATCTAAAAAAGCTAAGTCTGGTCCTCTCCCAGACACCTGTCCCACCTGGGGGAGCAGTTCCAAGAAGAGGTAAGCAATGAGGACAAATACAGCCACACAACTGCTACTGTTGTTATTGAGATGATTTTCTCCACCACTGGAGATATTCACTGTAACTAGATTTGTGCTTTTGGCAGAAAATGTGAACAAGTTGGTCTTTTTGGACAAACACTTTAAACTTTATTAGTTAGATTGTAAACAGTCTGTTGCTGCTTATGGTTCTGGTTCTGACTGTTATTGTATTTATTAAGATTTTTATTATTGTTAGTATTTATTTATTGTAAAGAATGCCTTTTATTTTAATATATTTGATTCTACTTTTGATCTTAGCTGATACTGTTATTGATTTTAATTGTTTTATTATTTGTTTTATTGACATTTAATTCTGTTGCACCTTGTAGCACTTTGAGATTTTCATTAATGAAAAGTGCGTTATAAATTGAATTCATTATTATTATTATTATTATTAAATGTCATCCAAATGGGTCACTTTTATTAATTTTTATATAAACATATTGTTTACTTGGCATTTTCAAAATAAATGTTTTATAAGTCTTTATTTTATTTTTTTTGTACCGAAAAAAAACCGAACCGAGCCCTCCTTGTAATTGAACCGAACCGAAATGTGATTTTAGCGTACCGTTACACCCCTAGTATATATATATATATATATATATAAATTCAATTTATAATGCGCTTTTCATTAGTGAAAATCTCAAAGCGCTACACACATTGAATGCTACACACATTCATACACCGGTAACGGTAGACTGCCAATGCAAGGCGCTGCCTGTCCTACCGGGAGCAACTCGGGGTTAAGTGTCTTGCCCAGAGACACAACGAGGTATGCCGTGACCGGGGATCAAACCCGAGACCTTCTGGTCCTGAGCCGGCTGCCCTGCCTCTACACCATCTCGGCCCCTCACTGAACTGATATATGAACTGAGTGATTTTATCTGAACTCTGCAGTGCCTCTGTGTGTTGTCTGTGGCTGCTCACTGCCCTTGCGTCCCCGCCCCCCTTCTGTGTAATGTCAGCGTCATTATGTGCTAGTGTATACGTTTTTTTTTTTTTTTTCATTATCACACTGTTGACCTTCAAACAGAAGTTAAAAGTGTGTTAGGAATTTTTTGGGGGGCCTCCAAACCCTATGTGTTATTTTTCACCACGTTTATTGTCTGTCCAACAGATCTCACTTGTAAATGAGTCTTCGAGGCTCAATGTGACTTATCTGTTTAAATAAAGGTTGAATGAATGAATGAAAAATGTACTACATGCACTGTGTGTATGTGCTATACGTACTATATGTACAATATGTATTGTGTGTACAGTATATACTATATGTACTCTGAGTATGTATAGCATGTACTGTATGTAATGATACACCAGATACAAACATCAACTTTAACAACAATCTCCTTCTCTGGTCAAGACATCCCCCTCTCCACCTCTGTTACAAATCTTGGAATAAAAATGGACTCTCATCTTACATTTGAAAATCACATTAAGCATCTGTTTAAAACCTGCTTCTTCCATCTTCGAAACATCTCCAGACTTCGCCCATCTCTGACTTTTCCTGATGCTGAGAAACTCGTCCATGCCTTTGTCTCCTCCAGGCTCGACTACTGCAACTCCCTGTTTATTGGTATCCCTGGCAAAAACCTTCAGAAACTTCAATACATTCAAAACAGTGCAGCAAGGATTCTGTTGAGAGTTCGTAAATTTGAACATATTACACCCATTCTCCATAACCTCCATTGGCTTCCTGTCACCTACAGAATTCAATACAAAACTGCTCTCATTACACATCAATGCTTGCACGGCACTTCACCTGACTATCTAAAGGACATTCTTGCACCATATTCATCCACCCGGTCTCTACGATCACAGAACAGTAATTTACTTCATATTCCTCGGACCAAATTGAGGACCATGGGAGACCGAGCATTCTGTGTGGCTGCCCCCCGCCTGTGGAACTCCCTCCCTGACGACCTGAGAGCTCCACAGTCACTGGTTGACTTTAAAAGCAGCATAAAGACCTTTCTTTTTAAGCAAGCCTATTCTGCCTCCACATGATTTTATCTTTGATCTTAGCTGATATCATTATTGATTTTACTTGATTTTATCACTTGTTTTATTTTATTTATTTTTTAAGCAAGCCTAATCTGCATCCACATGATTTTATCTTTGATCTTAGTCGATATTATTATTGATTTTATTTGATTTTATCACTTGTTTTATTTTGATCTTTGCTTTGTTACACTTTGTAGCACTTTGAGATTTTTATTAATGAAAAGTGCATTATAAATGGAATTCATTATTATTATTATTATAGATGTACTACCTGTACTATGTGTATGTTTTGCATGTACTATACCATATATATTATACAGTTTAATATATATATATTTTTTCTTCTTCTTTTGGCTTCTCCCTTCTTCAGGGGTCACCACAGCGAACTAAGTCGCACGAAGACTTGGCAACTGTTTTTTCATGCCGGATGCCCTTCCTGACACAACCATCGACCAACAAGCTACCACAGCCCTCTGTGTGGAGCAGAGAGCTGCTATCTAGGGTTCCCGGGGGAGCAGATGGTGTGGGTTAAGGGCCTTGCTCAAGGGCCCAGAGTGGGGCAGATGAGGGTGGAGACAGGTGTGACTGCTTCACTTATCCCACCCACATCTTTGATGTTGTTGGTACCGGGGCTTGAACCGGTGATCTGCCAATCACAACCTCACCTTCTAAACCTCTGCGCCACTACTCCCATTATACAGTTTAATACTGTATACTGTTTTATTTTTTTTCATTATTAGTGTTTATGAAAAAGACAAAGAGGGAGGCCAAAGGGTAGATATGTGGATGCAGTTAGAGAGGACGAAGGTAGTTGGAGTGAGGACAGAGGATGCAGAGGACAGATTGAGGTGGAGGAGGATGACTTGCTGTGGCGACCCCTGAAAAGGGAAAAGCCGAAAGAAGAAGAAGAAGTGTTTAGCGTAGATCTTAGATCCTTTTATACTGTATCTTTTTCTTTTTTATACTTTATATGTTTGCTATTTTTGGGTGTAACTGGGACCTTGAGTACAGTACACAATTTCGTTCCACCTCATGTACCATATGTGGTGCAAATGATAATAAAGAACTTTTATCAGTTCAGTTTATTTATATAGTGCCAAGTCACAACAGAAGTCGTCTCAGGGCACTGAAACATTCAAATGTAAAAAATAATAAGTTAACACTTTATCTGAGTAAGGCGCAGACAGCTTTGAATTTAACTGAGCTAAATTTTGGTAAAGTGTTATGTGTTGTCATCATTGCATGTTCCCATACAATGGCCAAGTTGGTTCTCTGCATATTGTACCTGGGATGCATCCAGGTGGCACGGTGGGCGCCTAATATGTAGGTGCCCGGGGATCAACTGGGGATTGGGTGTCTCGCTCAGAGACACCACGACATGTGGAATTGGCTGACGACTGAACCTGGGACTTTTGGGTCCTAGGTCAGCTGCCCTGCTTCTACCCCATCGTGGCCCCTATGGTATGGTACGGTAGTACCTAAGCATTGTGCCCAACACGTACTTCAAGAGCATCACATTGCTCAACATCTTTGTTTAAAACCTTGGCTTTAACTGTTGGAGTTCAGTGTTTCCCCTACATAACTTGCCATGGCGGGGGGGAAAGACAGACAGACAGAGACACGTCCTGAGCTGCGCAGCGCTTATACTGACAGATTTGGGGGGCAGCGACAAAGCCGCGCGCAGTTTTGGAGCAGAGGAGAGAGACAAACATTTCAGCCGCGTTGCCTGTAGTTTTTTTTGTTTGTGTTTTTTTTTTTGGGTGGGGGAGGTTTAGACAAACGTGAGCCGTGCGCTGTGTGTGTGTCAGCGTGAGTGTTCAGCATGAGGGAAGAGGCTGCTTTTAGGTTTTTAGCTAGAGCACCTGCATTGCAAGCTGCTAGTTTAGCGTTACGTCAGTGCCGACAGGTGGTTGGAGCGTTGGGTAGGCGGGGCGCTCGATTCTGTTGACGGGGCGGGGCGCCCCGCCTATATAATGGTAGGGGAAACACTGGAGTCTACTTTGTCTGTTAGAAAAAAAACACCTCATGAACCACTGGACAGATTTCAATGAACCCTTATTATAAAATAATCTACCTGATCTACCCTATTCAAGATGGCCACCAAAAATACCTTAATGTGCACAAAGACAGCTGTACCTCAAAGAATTTACCAAAGTTTAGTGTGTTAGGAGCTGACAGACATTCACAACACATACCCCAAGCTCTAACAGATATTGGAATATCAGAAAACGGCTCTAACGCTGTCATTTCTAATTGTAAGATGATCGCAGCCTAAAACTCTAACAATAAATCTATAAATGAGGTACAGTCTGCTTTTGAAATCGCTCTTGTACACATTACTCTCAATTATTTAACTGTTTTACACTGGTTTTTAAGTTCATAGTAGCTACACGCTGTTTGTTCAAAGTTCTGTTTTTTCGATTTTGTATATCCTGACTTCTGCTTTTTGTACAAAACAAACAGTTTCCATGAGGGAATCAACTATATACAGTATTAGAAAAGACAAGTAGAATCAACTTGTAATGTGGCGTATTAAATGTAAAAGTGTATATGTTGTACAAACCGGATTCCAAAAAACTTGGGACACTAAACAAACTGTGAATAAAAACTGAATGCAATGATGCGAAGGTGCCAACATCTAATATTTATTCAGAATAGAACATAAATCACAGATCAACTGTTTAAACTGAGAGAATGTATCATTTTAAGGGAAAATATGTTGTTTCAAAATTTCATGGCATCCCCCCTTCTTCTTACAACACTCAACAGACGTCTGGGGACAGAGGAGACCAGTTTCTCAAGTTTAGAAATAGGAATGCTCTCCCATTCATGTCTAATACAGGCCTCTAACTGTTCAATCGTCTTGGGCCTTCTTTGTTGCACCTTCCTCTTTATGATGCACCAAATGTTCTCTATAGGTGAAAGATCTGGACTGCAGGCTGGACATTTCAGTACCGGATCCTTCTCCTACGTAGCCATGATGTTGTGATTGCTGCAGAATGTGGTCTGGCATTATCTTGTTGAAAAATGCAGGGTCTTCCCTGAAAGAGATGACGTCTAGATGGAGCATATGTTGTTCTAGAACCTGAACATAGTTCTCTGCATTAATGGTGCCTTTCCAGACATGCAAGCTGCCCATGCCACAAGCGCTCATGCAACCCCATACCATCAGTGATGCAGGCTTCTGAACGGAGCGTTGATAACAACTTGGGCTATCCTTGTCCTCTCTGGTCCGGATGACATGGCGTCCCAGTGTTCCATAAAGAACTTCAAATCGTGACTCATCTGACCACAGAACAGTCTTCCATTTTGCCACACTCCATTTTAAATGACCCCTGGCCCAGTGCAAACGTCTGAGCTTGTGGAGCTTGCTTAGAAATGGCTTCCTCTTTGCACTGTAGAGTTTCAGCTGGCAACGGCGGATGGCACAGTGGATTGTGTTCACTGACAATGCTTTCTGGAAGTATTCCTGAGCCCATTCTGTTATTTCCTTGACAGTGGCATTCCTGTTTGAGGTGCAGTGACGTTTAAGGGCCTGGGGCCTCATGTACAAAGACTTGCGTAGATTTCTTACTGAAAAGTCACGTACGGACAAATCCAGAAAAGTGTCCACGCACAAAAAAATCCAGATTTATCAAACTGTGCGTACACCGGAATCCACGCACATTCCTTATGTACAACACAATCAACGTGGAATTCAGCGCACATGAGAGAGTGGCCGACTCCGCCCTTGACACGCCTCCGTATGAATATGCAAAGTCATTCAAATATGCCATGCACGACAGGAATGTCGTCTCTGCTCCATTGCAAATCATGTCGGAACGTGGAAAAAAGAGGAACTTCACGGACTGTGAACAGAAATCACTTCTGAGTGAGGCAGAGAAGCACGGAAAAAGGCTTCATTCGGCACGCACAGTGCAAAACAAACCATCCACTTTTAAATAAGAAGTTGACCAAGCTGATCTAACATGCCTGTATAGCTTAGTGGCGAACGCGCCCGCCCTTCGTCCCAAAGGTCGTGAGATCGACTCCCGCTTGGTACAATGTTTTTTTTTTTTCATTCCAGATTTAAAGACCACAGGAAAACTATTGAATGAAACAACAAGAAATAGAACAATACATGAAATGAAAGGAAGCAGACGATTTATTGTTTTGTAAATAGTTTTCATGTGTATTTCAATCTGGAACGAAAAAAAAAGAAAAACGTTGTACCATGCGGGAGTCGATCTCACGACCTTTGGAACTAAAGGCAAGCGCTTTACCCACTGACCTAAACGTAGGCGTGTTAATACAGCTTGGTTAACTTCTTATTTAAAGAAATTACATCTCATTGTTGTCAATATTGTTGCCACTATCTGGCGCATGCTTTTATATCCACTCATCTAATTGCGTCCATGTGGATGTAATAATCGTTAATCATGTGTGTTTGGTGGGATTTATGATTGTTTTCACATCGTGGACACGGTTTCACAGATCACCTGTAAGTGTCGCCAAAGGAACAATAACCACAGAAACGTGCGTACGCAAGCAGGGGAGCAGCCGTGGATTTGTACGTGGAAGCGCAGATATTCCCGTTCATATCAGATTTGATACATACGCCACTTTGCGTGGAAAGTGACGTGCGCAATGTTTTTGTGCGCACGCATGGTTGATACATGAGGCCCCTGGAGATCACGAGCATCCAGTAGAGTTTTACGGCCTTGACCCTTACGCACAGCGATTGTTCCAGATTCTCTGAATCTTTTGATGATGTTATGCACGGTTGATGATGATAACTTAAAAGTCTTTGCTATTTTACGCTGGGTAACACCATTCTGGTATTGCTGCACTATCTTTCTGCGCAACAATGGTGGAATTGGTGATCCTCTTACCATCTTGGCTTCTGAGAGACACTGACACTCTGAGAAGCTCTTTTTATACCCAATCATGTTGTCAATTGACCTAATTAGTGTTAATTAAGGGGCAGCCGTGGCGTAGTGGTAATGGCAGTCGTCCCCCGATCGGAAGGTTGGAGGTTCGAATCCCGGTTCCCCACACCATGTGTTGTTGTGTCCCTGGGCAAGACACTTAACCCCGAGTTGCTCCCGGTAGGACTGGAAGGCGCCTTGCATGGCAGTCGCCGCTACCGGTGTATAAATGCGTGTATGAATGGGTGGATGGCTGGTATTGTAAAGCGCTTTGGGGCTCCTCACAGGGGGCTGGAAAGCGCTATATAAATAAGCTCCATTTACCATTTACCATTTAATTGGTGTTCCAGCTGTTTGTTATATGCTCAATTTCCTTTTTCCAGCTACTTGTCCCAACTTTTTGGAGATTTGTTGACACTGTGAAATTTTGAATCAACATATTTTTCCTTTATGTTACATTTACCGGTACTCAGATTAAACTTTTGATCCGTCATCTATGTTCTATTACGAATAAAATATTGACATTTGCCATCTCCACATCATTGCATTCAGCTTTTTATTTTTTATTCACAATTTGTTTAGTTCCTAACTTTTTTGGAATCCGGTTTGTATATGTGAGGGCCAGTTTTACCTGACTCTCGGGTATGAGTAAAGTGACTGCCTGAAGGCATGTTGTTTGAGAGAGGCGTGTTTGAGGAGGCTGACATCAGCTGCTCTGACTAAATCATTTACAGTGGCCTTGACAGCTCCACCAGCCAACACAGGATTAAAATCAACGAGCTCAACATCTCATTTTATTGCTATCAAGCTCTCTTACGTTCACAAAACACCTGGCAGTCCTGAAGAAACATCTGATCTCAACGTCAGAGACGATGACTTCCTAATTTCTGCTAAACATTTGGCCGTTAGCTAAAGCTACTAAAAACAAGTCACATACAACAGTGTTGACATTTCTGCCATTACTTTATCCTCACTCTCAACTTAAATAAATATCACGAATTGTCATTATTCTCATCGAAGCTACTACACTGATTCAAGACGGTTCGTGTTAGCTTGTTCGCTTGTCTGTTTTTATTTCAACACCAGTATGTTGGCTACACTGCTAACGTTAGCATCCGTGCTATGGCTGCTTTTTATCAGTCATGTAAATGAAGCTCCGGCAGGCATTACTAAAGACAAGCGCCTCATGGTTAGTTGATCCTTACCGAAGGGTGGGACCGACACAAGCCGTATCAGTGCTCTCAATTTCCTGCAGAATCCGTTCGTGCTCCGTTATACAGTCCATGGCTTCCGTGCAGTCCGCCATGATTGTTGTGTTACTGCCAGTGCAGCAGGTGATGCTGGCAGGAAGGAGCAGGTCAGTCCGAGGCAGAACACCGGCCTCTGACTGAGGGGCACTCTTCTTTGAAGACTACAGAAAAACTTCTTAACTAACTACCAAAACTATCATGGTCGACCAGAATCATATTTAACTTTATTTAATGGCTTAAATAGTGATGTAATAAAATAGTGATGCAATAAAGGGGTGGTTCAGATATGATGATGTGAGGTTTATGTGGAGTAATGGTCAGTCAGGTCATCTGGACAGTTTCTTTTTGTAGAAAGACATTTTGGGCAAAAGACGTTTTGGGAGTAAACAGTTTACTTGAGACTCCTCAGACTGATGAAACCCTCTGGATAGAGGATGAAACATCTTTCCACAAAAAAGAAACTGTCCAGATGACCAATGGCCATTATTGGATTTTGTACCTGGATGATTGAGTATGAACTTTGATGTTTATGTGGAAAGCTAATGAACAGTTGAGATCTTACCTGTTGTAAATAGTTCATTGAACAAACTCAGTTTGGAGAATAAGCTCATTCTTCTGATCAAAATTGAACTAACAGGTCTCGTCGTCTACTGGATCCCTCTGGGGTTGTGAGTCTAATCGGTCTTTTGCACGTGACGTCACGGCTCATATATTTTTGCACTTACGGTCGCCATGTTGGGTGTATGCCGGTTCATTTAAACAGAGGAAGTCCATGTTAAACACAGTGCGATACAGAACAATAACATCAGCAAAATGCAAACTAAATATAAAAATGAGCAGAAGCCTTATAGAGAGAAACTCAACCTTGAAGCCAGAGAACGTTACATGGTGAAGTTAGCTTCAATTAACAACATTGATCCTTACGAGGTAGCAGCTAAAGCATGGACTTCCTCTGTTTAACTGAACGGGTATCCACGGAAAATGGCGACCGGGAGTGCAAAATGTCACGTGTCTGCAAAAGACCGATTGTAATATGATCACAGTCTAAAACTCTACACTACAGTAAATAAAGTAAATGAGGTACAGTCTGCTTTTTGAAATCCCTCTTGTACACAGTACTTTCAGTTACTCAATTGTTTTACATTGTTTTTTAAGTTCACTGTAACAAGTCTAATATACAGCAAACCCTCGACCTACGTCACCCGCGACCTACGGCAACTCAGACTTACGATTTTGTCATATTTAATAAAAATAAGTATAATTAGTATAATTATTAATATTACGTTTTTATTACAATTTTATCGTATTTACGCAATTTCCGGTCGTTTCCGGTCGCCATTTTACAATTGCGGTCTGGAGCTCCAGAGGCTTCTGTCAGCTGGCTCTAGAGGACTGTGTGTCCGATCAGGGTTGCCTCATACGGATAAATTTGCTGGAAACACTCGGTCAACTCTGTGGACGTCTCAGGCCCGGAGGAGCAGCCGCGGATCGCCCCGCGATCGCTCCCACAACGCCGCCCGACATGCTAACGACAGCAGCTAACAGAGCAGCTAACACAGGCGAAGACACCGAGCCGACATGCCGCGGAGGGGCCATCTGCGGCCGGGAGCTCGCCGCAAATGTCCGCCTGGCAGTCGGGGGACACCGAGCTAACGCGGAGATACAAAGCCGACAGCCTTTTTGAATGAACTGACATGCTAACCATTGCTGCTAATGGCGGGGCCTAACCGTAGCTAACGCCGAGCAGCTTGTTTTGGATGGAGGATTATCGCGGAGAAACGGCTTTCAGTAAGTTTTTTTTTTTCTGGCTCCAAATGTATGAAGTTAAGAAGCTAACAGTCATTCTTTTAAACAGTTTTGACCACGTGTGTGCGTGTGGAGCGTAAGGAAGCTGGGGGAGCTCGGACGGGTGCGAGCTGATGCTAAAAGACGAAGGCAGGCTTTGACCAGCTCAAAGTAAGACATTATATTTTTTATTTATTGTACAGTACTGTATTCATTTACTGTACAGTTCTGTGCATGTTTATGGCCTAGTATGTCTGCTTGTTCAGTCTCATGCCATTAAATATGTGTGCGGGCTCCGTTAGCGGTATAGCCGCGACCTATGTCAGAAACGCGGACCTACGACAGCAGGGCTGCCAACTCTCACGCAATGACCGTGAGACACACGCATTCGAGGGTTTTCACACGCTCTCACGCCACATTCATATTTCTCACGCTGAAAACTGACCAACGTCAAAATCTCAACTCCGTTCCACTTCCGTATTGGGAAAATACATAAGTCCGCTCCACGTTTTCACCACAACCCCTGTGAAGCACATCCCCGTTGTTATCCAGTCCGTATTTTTGCTTCAACCATCTACCTGCAACAGTTTGCAGGAAGTTTCAGCAGATATTGACGAAGCTGATGTAGCTCGGTGTTTGCGGTCTTCCCAGGAGGAAAGGTGAGTGGATTAAATTATAATATCAAACATGTTAGAAAGAAAGGAAAAATTAGATGCACGGAGCAGAGAAACTAGGGAAATAAAGTGTGATAGCCAAACGTGCTAAATGAACCATATTACTGTATATGGTTTATTTAGCACGTTTGGCTAGCCGGATGTCTGCCTAGCAACACAAAGAGCAGGTAAGATTGAATTGAAAATTAAGAATAAACACAAGTAGATAATGGTATCTTGTTAACTGAGTACATTTATTAAACCAGCATGATGATTAACCATTTAAATCCTTTAAAGGATTCTAAAATGTCCAGTAAAATAAGACCATCGGTGGGACAAAAGCAAAGCATTTTGTTTTATTTAACAAACGAACAAAATCAGAAAAGACAGAGAGAAACACAACCAACAGAACAACAACAAGCAGAAGAGCAACAGAAGAATACATGGAAGACCAGGAGACAGGACAGGCAGAAGAACAGCAACAAACAGTGTCCCCCAAGAGCAGCAACTCTCAGCAAATTATTCATGATTATTTTTGATAACTAATATTACAAGTGAGTATGGGGGAACCCAATATGGTGCTCACCTCCTGATGATAAACCTGCTAAGTTTTATTAATTTTATTAAGAATGACTTTCCCAGTAGCCCAACACCACATTCATTCAACCTTTATTTATACAGGCTAGCCTTGTTGAGCCACGGGGACTCATTTACAAGAGGGACCTGTCTCACTCACACCCAGGGTCAATTTAGAGTTACCAATCAGCCTAACATGACTTCTTGTCCAATATGTCTCTCTGATCATTAGCATAACACAGTATTTATGTTAGCTCTATTTGTTTGGCAGGAAGAAAGCTGAACATTGGCTTCACCACCAGGGCTAAGCTGAACAAGTTGCTAGATGATGGAGACATCACACCACAACAAATAACTTCCATGAGGCTGCTTTAACATTTCTGCTCAGAGCTCTAGACTATGCCATAAAGAAGCTGCCCCTACAGGAACCACTACTGAGACATGTAACGTATGTTGATGTTCGACAGAGGTCTGAATGCAGCATAGATGACGTCCTTTACTTTGTTGAGAGGTTAGGGTTTTTCTTCCGGCACTCGGCAAGGCAGGTCGCATATCTTTCTGCTCTTCCCTCCCTAAGTTTTTCCTACTCCCTGCTTGCTTTTCGTCTCGTCTGCGACCCTTCAGCGCTCACTCGAACCAATATGGAATTAATCAATTGGGCTGTTTCTTCAATGGATAAGATTTTTTCCACGAAGCGGACCGTGTCAGGAGAAGCTGTCTGTCCCTCCGACACACACGCGGCTGGATACGTGCTGGACTCGTGGGGTCAGTGGCAGCCCATGTGTCTGTCCGTTCTGAGTGTCGAAGACGTGGAGGATTTGTGGATTATTGGATTATTGGTAGCAACTGCTCTGTTTTTTGGCGTAACCGGAGTTGTTTGTTATCGGAAGCTGAGGGAGGCTTCGGCGGCTATCAGAGCGCTGTCGGGACTGCCTGAT
Organism: Garcialebias charrua; assembly: GCA_038048925.1. Lineage (NCBI taxonomy): Eukaryota > Metazoa > Chordata > Actinopteri > Cyprinodontiformes > Rivulidae > Garcialebias > Garcialebias charrua. The sequence goes on from JBBPBX010011705.1 coordinate 31,093, forward strand.
CAGCAAAATTCTCTGAACCGGGTCGTGGGCTCCTCATCCCAGCTGCTGTATGAGCTCAATCGCACGATTGGTGCAGTGGTGGACCACCGTGCACCTGCTGTCCGTTTTGGGACTTGTTTGCAGCCACCCAGGATCGATCAAGGGACAGGTGGAAGCTCATGAAAGCGGGGCAGAGCAGAACCACATATTTGGATTTCTTTCGGCCATGAAACAGCACCCACAGACTTGGAGGCGGCAGTGGAAAAGAACACTGTGGTCTATTTGGATAACAAACAAGAACATTATCTGGCTTCTGCACATGTCCTTGAAAAGCGGGCTGTGGGAATCCATTCTCCCAGAGTGAGGAGCTGAAGAGCCCCCCCCCCCTCCCCCTCCCCAGAGATTTCTGTGAAGCTTCAGATAACACCCAGCTGCACATCTGCTGAACTTTGTGCTTGTCTGAAATTAATCATAGACCCAATCTCCTTGCCTGCCGTATTTCCTTTGTTATTGTAACTAAATGTGCTCTGATATGGTTTTTACTGAATCACGCGGTGTCTTGAAGACAAAATGTGATTCATCTTTTTTTAATATCAATGCTGTGAATCCCAGTGTTTCTGCCTGTTTTTCCTGCTTTTGACCTTCATCTGGGGACAGATTGGGCCTGGCCGCGCTAAGAGCATATCATGTGTTGAATAAACATGTCGTGTGTTGATAAAACATATCGTGTGTTGATAAAACATGTTATGTGCTTTGTTTTGCTGCAGCTTTTGCACTCATTCTCTCTTCTGGATGCCTGCAACTACATATTTACGTTGTAATCGGTGAAAATTGATGCAATGTTAATAAACCTTCTTGATTCTTGATTCTTGATTCTTATCTATTTTCTGCTGTTGGTTGATGACTATCAGAAAACAAAAAACGTGCAACTCTTTGCTCATACATAGGTTTCCCCACCTGCTCCCCTACCATGGACCAGAGGAGCATGAGCTACTGGCAGAGGAGTTTCTGGAGTACCAGACAATGATGTTGCCACCACTGCAGCACCCAGAAGAATTTGAAATGGAGAGTTTCTGGGCTTAAATGGCTATATGGAAAGATAAGGTAAAGCTTATTTTTTAACACCAAGAACACAGTAGAAATAGCCTCTCAAACATTACTGATACCTGTACATTTGAAGCACTATGGAAGATACAGTGATACAGGGATCAATTGGCTAAAGGACTTAAAAGAAAACGTCACTTGGGAGCATATTTCCATTGTATTCTTGGTTCATTTGTCACAGTTGACAGGAGTACTCAGATTTCCAAGGCTTGCTGCACCTCAAAGCTGGTCCTCGTCCTCCCACATTCGAATGCTGATGCAGAGAGGGTTTTTTCGGTGGTGGGCCTCAACAAAACAAAGACTAGGAATAGCTTGGCACTAGATGGTACCCTCTCCTCCATCATGGCTAGAAAGATGGCTGATTTGGAGCCATGCTTGAAGTGGGAGCCGTCATCTACAATCATCAAGGCCTCTAAGAAGGCCACAGGCCTGTACAACCAGTCACACAAAATATGAGACTTGAGGAATTCCAGCTGTTCCCAGCTTTTTGTGTGAACACACAGTTCAAAACACTTAAAATTCAATTGTTTACAACTCTTCTTACCATTTAGGCACTGTATTTATGTGTTTTGTTGCTGTTTCGCTGTTGATATGTACATTTTCTGCTAAACCCACTGGAAAATGAAGAATGTCTCTAACTTTCCTCTTGTCATTTTTGACTAAACCTACATCATAAAATGCTCTTCATACAATGTACAGTAACAGTTAAAACACAGTCAAAAAGGTGGTAAATACTAACATTTATGGAGGACTTACTGACATTATTAGAAATAAAAGCAGAAATATATAAATAGACCATTAAATGAATATATGCACTTAAAGTTTAAAGTTTAGTTTAAAACAAAGCAAACAGGAAAACACCTGTGCTTTTGTTTTAAACTAAACCTTAAACTAAACTGAGGCCGCACAGACATCTGCATGTGGATTCTGCTTTATCCTGTCTGTTGACCAATAGGAGAAGAGCTGATCCAGGAAAGGTTTCCTTTTTTATTTAATTGGTGCATTTTAAGTTATTTATTGGTTTTTATATGTTTTAGTTATTTATTCATCCATTAATATATTTCTTTCTACTTTTTATTTCTAACTATGTCAGTTTCGGTCCTCCATACATATTCAAATATGAAATAGTATTTCAATCTGACACAGATCTATAAAGTAGAGTGTAGGGAGTCATTTTCAGTCAATTTCTATTGTAGGATGTAGCCAACAGGATGAGGGCAGGTGAAGCTCACCAGCACAATCAAACCCTGTCGCCGCGTTGCCGCCGCGCTGCCGCCGTGCTGCTGCCACCGCGCTGCCGCTGCGTTGCCGCACCCCCCCCCCCCCACACACACACACACAACACACAAACAAAATTCTCACTCTTTGGCTTTTTGAAAAGTTGGCAGCCC
>JBBPBX010011705.1:33675-55440 GCA_038048925.1 Garcialebias charrua
TTTTCATTCATTCAACCTTTATTTAGTCAGGTAAATCTTTTGAACCTCATGGGCTCATTTACGAAAGCGACCTGCTAAAACTAAAGAACAATGAACAGCAGTGGTAGAATTTCCTTAAACAATAAACAAACAAACAATAAACAATAGAAAACAAAAGAGAAAAAAACAAAATAATTTTTTTTTTTTTAACAAAGTATCAAAAAACTAGCAAAACATTATAAGGTAGACGTATAAAATCCATTTGGCCAAGTGTCCTCAGCTGTTTCAGATGGAGGAGGATAATTCAGTGTGGCGACCCCCGAAGAGGGAAAAGCCAAAAGAAGAAGTCCTCAGGCTGTTTCTGTGAGTAGCAAGTTGGCCATCTGGCCTAAAACATTTGACTGTAATGTATGATTGATTGTTTTTGTTGAATATATGAGTGACACTATTGTATTTGTGTGGGCACTATTTTGTGTGGTGGAGGGCTACGCCTTTGTATAAAGAACAATAAAGTCGGAGCAATCTCTCTCTTCCCCGCTAAACGTCCAGAGCGTGTGGACGTGTGTTCGAGAGCAGCAGAGGGTTCCGCACGAACCGAGTTGATGTCTCCTGTCTTTACTAATGTTCAGCTGTGAGTAAAGATGTACTCTACAGAGAAGGGCGATGACGAGGGTGCTGATGGCGTTCACGTAAGTGAAGTGGGGCAGCTTCATGCAGGCGGACCAACCGGTCCGACAGCGACTTTGCTAACAGGTTATGGGCCCAGTTTGCTAACAGGCTACCAGCCCAGCCCCGTGGGTCAACCCAGTCCTTCAAGCTACGAGCCCGGGCGAGGTCCCAGGCAAGGCCTGAGTGCAACGGTACACGGAAGGGGACTACCGCCACGTTTTGACGGAGACGAGAGCCGCTACCACATCTGGGAAGCTAGGTTTTTAGCGTACCTAAAAACCATCGGTCTGAAAGAAGCTATCCTGGGGAGCGAGCTAGCAGCGGGAACTGCAGAAGCCACCAAGGCCGGTAGGAAAAATGAACTGGCATATGCAGAACTGTGTGGTTGTTTAGACGACAAGACGCTAATGTTAATCTTGTACGAAGCGCCAGATGACGGCAAGAAAAGCCTAGAAATATTGAGACGCCATTTTGAGTCCGAAGAAAAGCTATGAATCGTTGAGCTACACACAGAGCTAACGAACATGCTAATGGCTAACGGAGAAACATTAGCGGACTTTATCGCACGTGTCAAGAAGATAGTAGCCGCATTAAACAGGGCTAAAGAGACACTCAGCGACGCACTGCTGACGCAATGGTGTTAAAAGGTCTCACAGAAGAGTACAACACGTTTTCTGTGCATGTGACGCAGACGAAAGAAAACCAAACTTTCAACGAGTTCAAAACTAGGCTAAGAAGCTACGAGTGCACGCTACGTTACTGCAGCAGGCCTAGAGGAGACGAAGTGATGACTGCTAATTACAAGCCATCTAAACCGAAGTTTAGAGAGAAAAAGTATTTCAACGGAGAATGCTTTATTTGTGAAAAAGTGGGCCACAGATCGAGAGACTGCAGGAGTAAAGACAAGAAAGTTCAGCCGGGATGGATGGGCGCACGCAACATCAACAAGGCACGCAACAGCAACAAGGCGGCAGCCATTACAGACACTGAACAAAGAACTGTTCGAGCGAAAGGCGGGAATCGAACTACGGATGAAGGAGAGACGTGTGTGCTTCGGGTGAGTGAATGGCAACACCACAGCACACAGCAGCAAAATCTACTGGTCGACAGCGGCGCTATGCCCACATCATGACGGATGAGAGCAAGTTCATCAAATTTGATGAGAGATTCCAGCCCAGGAACCACACCATGCAGCTGGCAGATGGAACACAGACCACCGACAGTGTTCTGAAGAAGGGAGACGCGCAGATCGAGCTGACCGACAGTGATAGGAAAGTCGTGAGTGTCATACTAAAAAATGTACTCCTGATTCCTGAGTACCCACAAAACATCCTATCAGTGGATGCAGCAACGTCGAAAGGAGTAAGATTCAACTTTGAGAAGAATAATAACAAAATGATCTTTCCAAATGGTACAACGTGCAGAATGAAGGTAAAAGACAGATTGTACTACCTGGACATGGTAACAGAGAAAGATGTAAATGTTGAAGACTCTTGTAATGTAACTTTGGATGTGAAAACATGGCATGAGGTAATGGGTCACTGTAACTATGATGATATTGTGTAACTTGAAACAGTTGTAAATGGTATGAAGATCAAAGATAAAAATGCAAGGCCCAGTCAATGTGAAATATGTCTAGACGGAAAATTTTCACAAAACAGAAATAGGCAAAGTGATGTGAGAGGGCTGAGGAGCCATTAGAGCTAGTACACACTGACCAGGGTGGACCTATTTCACCAGAGTCATTTGAGGGGTACAAATATGCCATCACTTTCACAGATGATTTTTCTGGTGCCATTTATGTGCATTTTATTAGGAACAAAAACAAAGCAGTTGAAGCAACAAAACAGTTCTTGGCAGATACAGCACCTTATGGTAAGGTAAAACGATTCAGATCTGACAACGGAACAGAATTTGTGTCAAAGGAGTACCAGTCATTGTTGAGAAACAATAGTATAAGACACGAGAGGTCAGCGCCCTACTCTCCCCATCAAAATGGGACAGCAGAGAGGAATTGGCACACATTATTTGAGATGGTCAGATGCATGCTGATTGAGTCAGGTTTGCCCAAAGAGTTATGGCCTTATGCAACCAGAACAGCTGCAGTCATAAGGAACAGGTGTTACTGTAAGAGAACAGGGGAGACACCTATTTTCTTTTTACAGGAAAGAGACCAGATCTATCAAAAATGAAGAAGTTTGGTTCCAAATGTATGGTGTATGAGCAAAACAGAAAGAAACTAGACCCTCAAGGCAAAATGGGAATTTTTGTTGGTTTTGACTGTCATTCACCTGCTTATTTGGTTTATTTTCCAGAGATAAACAAGGTTCAGAAACAGACTTGTCCGCTCTATTGAGAAGAGCACAGCTGAGAGGTGTACACAGACTGACTGGGGACAACTAGAGGAACACTACGTAGAGTGGGTAATTACACCTAGTCACAACAGTCAACCACTGACAGGTTCAGAGGAACAGACAGTCACTGACACTGAGAGAGACTCAGAGAGGGACACAGCTCCTACCACTGACACTGAGAGAGACTCAGAGATGGACACAGGTCCTACTACTGACACCCAGACTCCACGTACTTTAGGTAGAATCAGAGGGAAACCTAAATACATAGAGGACTATGAATGTGCAGTGCAGAGCAGTGAGTTAAAGATTGACTATTGTTACAGAGCCACAATTGGGCTACCACAGACTTACAGAGAAGCTTTAGCATCACCAAAAGGTGATATGTGGACAAAGGCAATGAGAGAAGAAATGATGTCATTTAAAGAGAACAACACCTTCACACTAGTACGGTTACCAGAGGGTAGACAGACAGTGGGGGGAAGGTGGGTGTACGCTCTTAAGGGAGATGACAAAAACAATGAGACATATAAAGCGAGGTATGTCGCAAAGGGATATAGCCAGGTAGAAGGACTTGACTATTCAGAGACATTCTCTCCAACTGCAAACCTGACGTCACTACGTGTGTTGATGCAATTAGCTGCACAACATGACTTAACACTGAACCAGATGGACGTTAAGGCTGCATATCTACACGCACCCATTGACCATGAGATCTACATGGATCAACCAGAAGGTTTTCAGGTAAAATCAAAGAGGGGTGAACAACTTGTGTGTAAGCTAAACAAGTCTATTTACAGACTTAAACAATACTAATACTAAATACTAAAACTGGAACATGATGCTTCATGAGTTCCTGATGTTGAATGAATTTGAACAGAGTCAAGCTGATCATTATATCTACACAAGGTTTTCTGAAGAAGAAAAAGTTATTCTGTTAGTGTGGGTCGATGATATAGTTGTGGCTGCGAGCAATGAGACCTGTATGAGAGAGGTCAAAGAGAAACTGATGAGTAAGTTTAAAATGAAAGATCTTAGTCACATTACAAAGTTTATTGGGATTGATTTCAAACAAAGTGAAGGCTCAATAAAGATGAGCCAGTCCAGATATATTGAGAAAATATTGGAAAGGTTCGGCATGCTGAGTGTAAACCCAAAGCCACCCAGAGTGAAATCAAATGTGATTTAGTTCCAGAGGGGGAACAAACTGACCAAAGAAGATACAGATAAATGCTGGGCAGCCTCATCTACATCATGACCTGTACTAGGCCTGATATCAGCTAGATTGTAAGCAGACTGTCACAACATATGTCTGACCCCAGAGAGAAACATATGATTGTTGTGAAGCATGAGTACAGGTATGTAGGATATTTAAGGGGGTCAGTATTAAACTGACACCCTTTACCTTATTTATTTACTTATTCAGATTGAAAAGTATTTCACGGATTCTTTTCTTTTCCAGTTTACCCAATATTTCTGTGATCGTTTATGATGGACAATAACCATAAAGCCATTAAGTGACCAGGAGATGTTGATTTTAGTCGGTATGCCAAAAGACACTACCTTTTATTTAAAATAAATCAACTAAAATTAACACCATTATACTTGATTGACAGATTTCACTTTCTTGCAATTTAACACGTCAGCAAACTTGATTGTAACACAACAGACATCAGTAATGAGTTGACATATTACTTTATATCTGTGGCTCTTATCTTAATGTAGTTTCCAGCTTAGAATGAAGGGAGAAGGAAATAGGAGGAAAAAGGGAAGTTTATCTTGCATTTATAAAACCAGATGACACTCTTCCATACGCGTCCAGCTAAGATATCATCATGCCTCCAGTAAGCAAACAGCTGCTCCTTTACCTTAAGACGTCCGTCTCGGTTCTGGTAAAGAGCTATGATCAACCTCGGACGTAACGAGTCGTAGGTCCCGCAAGTCCAAGCTGGACTCCAACCGTGTTTACCTTCTCAGTGTCGGTGATACTTGCTTTAGTCGGCAGAAGTCGTGGCAGTCATGGTTTTGGCTCAAGATAACTTATTCCAGAAAGGAATTTCATTCAAAGTTCTGCTCTTACGCTCGGTTCGAAGTGGACTAATAACCAGCATGTCATTAGTCCTTACTGAAGAACGAAGGTCTTTGGCTCTTGACCAAATGCCCAACAGCTAAAAGACAGAGAGCTTTCAGGTCTCCTGTCCATTCCAACTCAGAAGCGTTTTGGGAAGCAAAACGCTTTTACTAAAGATGTTGACAATAGGCACTCAGTCCCTGATTGGTTTGTGTGCCAGGAGAGGGACAGAAAGAGTGACTGAGAAAGTCAAGGTTAACAGGGTGGTTTGTTTAGAAAAACAAAGAGGATAGTTTAGAGAAAGTGTCTGAGTGAGGAGACTTTCAGACGCTAGTGAGAGTTTTAGCTGTTCCTCAGAATAAAACAAAACTGAACAAGTCAGTTTGACATATTATTCAACTCTGACACTTATTAGACACTTTCATTTGCAGAAGTGACACAGTAATGCTTCACATTAAAGAATAACACAGCATATAAACACATATCATGAAAATGACAAAATGTTATTCTTTTGATTACATTAGAATAAAATTAAAGAATAGAGATAGTCTTTGTGAATGAATATGTTGTTTGATTCAAACTAACAAAGACTAAATGTCTGTTTATTGAGAGGTCAGTAAAGGTCATCACTGGACATCGTCATGTCCACTACAGGTATTTACAAGGAACAAAAGACTATGAGATATGTTATAAGAAGTGTAACACTAAACTAGAGCTGATAGGATATTCAGATGCCGATTGGGCCAACGATGTGATGGACAGAAAGAGCACAACAGGCTACTGCTTTAGCCTAAATGCAAAAGGAGCTATCGTTTCATGGAAAACGAAGAAGCAGCAAACAGTTGCGTTATCAACGTGTGAAGCTGAGTATGTAGCATTCGCTGCTACTGCGCAGGAAGCGCTCTATCTGTAACAACTTCTGAAAGACTTGAATAACAGTTCAGAGAAAGCTGTTAAAGTGTTTGAGGATAACCAAGGGACGATACGCCTTGCAAAGAATCCTGTAAATCGCCAGAGGAGCAAACACATGGACATTAAGTATCACTTTATCAGAGAAAGTGTGTTACAGGATCAAGTTGTTTTGGTGTACTGTCCTACTGATGAGATGGCCACAAATGGACTCTTACATTTGAAAATCACATTAAGCATCTGTTTAAAACCTGCTTCTTCCATCTTCGAAACATCTCCAGACTTCGCCCATCCCTAACTTTTTCTGATGCTGAGAAGCTCGTCCATGCTTTTGTCTCCTCCAGGCTCGACTACTGCAACTCCCTGTTTATTGGAATCCCTGGTAAATACCTTCAGAAGCTTCAATATATTCAAAACAGTGCAGCAAGGATTTTGTTGAGAGTTCGTAAATTTGAACATATTACGCCCATTCTCCATAACCTTCATTGGCTTCCTGTCACCTACAGAATTCAGTACAAAACTGCTCTCATTACACACCAATGCTTACACGGAACTTCACCAGATTATCTAAAGGACATTCTTGTTCCATACTCATCCACCCGGTCTCTACGATCACAGAACAGTAATCTCCTTCACATTCCGAGAACTAAATTAAGGACCATGGGAGACCGACCCCTCCTTGGGCTGCCACCTTACTGTGGTGGAGGGGTTTGAGTGTCCCAATGATCCTAGGAGCTATGCTGTCAGGGGCTTCATGCCCCTAGTAGGGTCACCCAAGGCAGACAGGTCCTAGGTGAGGGACCAGACAAAGTGCAGCCCAAAGACCCCAATGATGAGTACAATAATTGGACAGAATGTTCCCTCGCCCGGACGCGGGTCACCGGGGCCCCACTCTGGAGCCAGGCCCGGAGGTGGGGCACGTTGGCGAGCGCCTGGTGGCCGGGCTTTTACCCATGGAGCTCGGCCGGGCACAGCCCGAAGAGGAGACGTGGGTCCCCCTTCCCATGGGCTCACCACCTATGGGAGGGGCCAAAGGGGTCGGGTGCAATGTGGGATGGGTGGTGGCCGAGGGCGGGGACCCTGGCGGTCTGATCCTCGGCTACAGAAGCTGGCCATTGGGACATGGAATGTCACCTCTCTGGTGGGGAAGGAGCCTGAGCTAGTGTGTGAGGTTGAGAGGTTCCGGCTAGAAATAGTCGGACTCACCTCAACGCATGGCTCTGGCTCTGGAACCAGTTTCCTTGAGAGGGGTTGGACACTCTTCCACTCTGGAGTTGCCCCTGGTGAGAGGCGCCGAGCAGGAGTGGGCATACTTGTTGCCCCCCATCTTGGTGCCTGTACGTTGGGGTTCACCCCGGTGAACGAGAGGGTAGCCTCCCTTCGCCTACGTGTGGGGGGACGGGCTCTGACTGTTGTTTGTGCCTATGCGCCAAACGGCAGCGCAGATTACCCACCCTTTTTGGAGTCCTTGGAGGGGGTATTGGAGAGTGCGCCTCCTGGGGACTCCCTTGTTCTACTGGGGGACTTCAACGCTCACGTGGGCAATGACAGTGAGACCTGGAGGGGTGTGGTTGGGAGGAACGGCCCCCCTGATCTGAACCCGAGTGGTGTTCTGTTATTGGACTTCTGTGCTCGTCATGGATTGTCCATAACGAACACCATGTTCAGGCATAAGGGTGTACATATGTGCTCTTGGCACCAGGACACCCTAGGTCGCAGTTCGATGATCGACTTTGTTGTCGTCTCATCTGATCTGCGGCCGCATGTCTTGGACACTCGGGTGAAGAGAGGGGCGGAGCTGTCCACTGACCACTACCTGGTGGTGAGTTGGCTCCGATGGTGGGGGAGGATGCCGGTCAGACCTGGCAGACCCAAACGTATTGTGAGGGTCTGCTGGGAACGTCTGGCAGAGTCTCCCGTAAGACGGAGCTTTAACTCCCACCTCCGGGAGAGCTTTGAACACGTTCCGAGGGAGGCGGGGGACATTGAGTCCGAGTGGGCCATGTTCCGCGCCTCTATTGTCGAGGTAGCTTATCAGAGTTGTGGCCGCAAGGTTGTTGGTGCCTGTCGTGGTGGCAACCCTCGAACCCGGTGGTGGACACCGGCGGTGAGGGATGCTGTCATGCTGAAGAAGGAGTCCTATTGGGCCTTTTTGGCCTGTGGGACCCCGGAAGCAGCAGATAGGTACCGACAGTCCAAGCGGCATGCGGCTCGGGTGGTTGCTGAGGCAAAAACTCGGGCGTGGGAGGAGTTCGGAGAGGCCATGGAGAATGACTTCCGTACGGCTTCGAGGCGATTCTGGTCCACCATCCGGCGTCTCAGGGGGGGGAAGCGGTACGCGACCAACACCATTTATGGTGGGGATGGCGTGCTGTTGACCTCAACTCGGGATGTTGTGAGTCGGTGGGCGGAATACTTCGAAGACCTCCTCAATCCTACTGGCACGTCTTCCACTGAGGAAGCGGAGCCTGGGGACTTTGGGTCGGGTTCTCCGATCTCTGGTGCTGAGGTCACCGAGGTGGTTAAAAAGCTCCGCGGTGGCAAGGCTCCGGGGGTGGATGAGATTCGCCCGGAGTTCCTTAGGGCTCTGGATGTTGTGGGTTGTGTTGGCTTACGCGACTCTGCAATATCGCGTGGACATCGGGGGCAGTTCCCTTGGATTGGCAGACTGGGGTGGTGGTTCCCCTATTTAAAAAGGGGGACCGTAGGGTGTGTTCCAACTATAGGGGGATCACACTCTTAAGCCTCCCTGGTAAGGTCTATTCAGGGGTTCTGGAGAGGAGGGTCCGTCGGATAGTCGAACCTCGGATTCAGGAGGAGCAGTGTGGTTTTCGTGCTGGTCGTGGAACACTGGACCAGCTCTACACCCTCAGCAGGGTCCTGGAGGGCGCGTGGGAGTTTGCCCAACCAGTTTACATGTGCTTTGTGGACTTGGAAAAGGCATTCGACCGCGTCCCTCGGGGGGTTCTGTGGGGGGTACTCCGGGAGTATGGGGTACCAGGCCCATTGATATGGGCTGTTAGGTCCCTGTACGACCGGTGTCAGAGCTTGGTCCGCATTGCCGGTAGTAAGTCAGGCTCGTTTCCAGTGAGAGTTGGACTCCGCCAAGGTTGCCCTTTGTCACCGATTCTGTTCATAACTTTTATGGACAGAATTTCTAGGTGCAGCCAAGGTGTTGAGAGGATCCGTTTTGGTGGCCTTAGAATCGCTTCTCTGTTTTTTGCAGATGATGTGGTCCTATTGGCTTCATCAGATCGTGATCTACAGCTTTCGCTGGAGCGGTTTGCAGCCGAGTGTGATGCGGCCGGGATGAGGATCAGTTCCTCCAAATCCGAGGCCATGGTCTTGAGCCGGAAAAGGGTAGCATGCCCTCTCCGGGTCGGGGAGGAGGTCCTGCCCCAAGTGGAGGAGTTTAAGTATCTCGGGGTCTTGTTCACGAATGAGGGAAAACTGGAGCGTGAGATCGATAGGCGGATAGGTGCAGCATCCGCAGTGAAGCGGGCGCTGTACCGGTCTGTCGTGGTGAAGAGAGAGCTGAGTCGAAAGGCAAAGCTCTCAATTTACCGATCGATCTACGTTCCCACCCTCATCTATGGTCATGAGCTTTGGGTTGTGACCGAAAGAACGAGATCTCGGATACAAGCGGCTGAAATGAGTTTTCTCCGCAGGGTGTCTGGACTCTCCCTTAGAGATAGGGTGAGAAGCTCAGTCATCCGGGAGGGACTCGGAGTAGAGCCGCTGCTTCTCCACATCGAGAGGAGCCAGTTGAGGTGGCTCGGGCATCTGGTTAGGATGCCTCCTGGACGCCTCCCTGGTGAGGTGTTCCGGGCATGTCCCACCGGGAGGAGACCCAGAGGAAGACCCAGGACACGCTGGAGGGACTATGTTTCTCGGCTGGCCTGGGAACGCCTTGGGATTCCCCCAGAGGAGCTGCTCCAAGTGGCTGGGGAGAGGGAAGTCTGGGCCTCCCTACTTAGGCTGCTACCCCCGCGACCCGACCCCGGATAAGCGGACGAAAATGGATGGATGGATGGATGGATGGGAGACCGAGCATTCAGTGTGGCTGCCCCATATGGAACTCTCTCCCTGACTGCCTGAGAGCTCCACAGTCACTGGTTGACTTTAAAAGCCGCTTGAAGACTTTTCCTTTTAAGCGAGACTACTCTGCCTCCTCATGATTTTATCTTTTATCTTAGTTGATATTATTATTTATTTATAAATATTGGAGTGAGAGGATAGCTATAAGGTGTGAAAGGAGGCTATCTATAAATGGAAAAAAATAGTTGATATTCTTGTTGATTTCACTTGTTTTATCACTTGTTTTATTTGACCTTTGATTTTCTTGCACTTTGTAGCACTTTGAGATTTTCATTAATGAAAAGTGCGTTATAAATTAAATTCATTATTATTATTATTATTAGATGTGTTCACAAAATCTGTTACGAGAGCCAAGTTAGAAAAATTTGGTTCTTATATGTTTGGACTTTAAAAGTCATTCACAAAGTGTGAGTGTCACCATCGAGTGGGGGTGTTGAATGTACGATGAGTGACACTAATGTATTTGTGCGGGCACTACTTTATGTGGTGGAAGGCAATGCCCTTTATAAAGAGAAATAAAGGCGGAGCAATCTCTCTCTTTCTCGTTGGACGTCCAGAGCGTGTGGACGTGTGTTTGATCAGCAGAGGGTTCTGCATGAACCAAGTTAATGTCTCCTGTCATTCTTATGTTTACCAGTGAGTAAAGATGTACTCTCTAGATATGGGCGACGCCGAAGGTGCTGAAGATGCTCATGCAAGTGAAACTGGGAAGCTTGCTGCAGACGGACCAACCGGTCCGACAGCGACTTTGCTAACAGGTTATGGGCCCAGTCCCGTGAGTCAGCCCAGTCCCTTAAGTCAGCCCAGTCCCTTAAGCTACGAGCCCGGGCGAGGTCCCAGGCAAGGCCCGAGTGTAGCGGTACACGGAAGAGGACTACCGCCACGTTTTGATGGAGACTGAAAGCCGCTACCACATCTGGAAAGCTAGGTTTTTAGCGTACCTAAAAACCATTGGTCTGAAAGAAGCTATCCTGGGGAGCGAGCTAGCAACGGGAACTGCAGAAGCTACCGAAGCCGGTAGGAAAAATGAACTCCTGCTTCTTGCAGCTCCTCTCCTTCCATCACCTGTGCATCAACACCTTGTGCCTAACAGTGAGTTGAACTTGTTTTCTGTCTGTGTTTTATGTTTTTATTTCAGGTCATGACCATGCTTTAACTTCACATGTTCATGTTTGTGTCTCTTTCAACAGACAACACTTGCTACACCTGACCTCATGGACAGACCTCTGCTCTCTCCTCACCATCCTCCTTCAGCTCCTCTCCATCCATCACATGTGCATCAACACTTTGTGTCTAACAGTGAGTTGAACTTGTTTTCTGTCTGTGTTTTATGTTTTTTTTGCAGGTCATGACCTTGCTTTAACTTCACATGTTCACGTTTGTATCTCTTTCAACAGACAACACCTGCTGCACCTGACCTCATGGACAGACCTGTGTCCTCTCCTCCTGCCTCTTGCAGCTCCTCTCCTTCCATCACCTGTGCGTCAACACCTTGTGCCTAACAGTGAGTTGAACTTGTTTTCTGTCTGTGTTTTATGTTTTTATTGCAGGTCATGACCGTGCTTTAACTTCACATGTTAATTGTTTGTGTTTCTTTCAACAGACAACACCTGCTGCGCCTGACCTCATGGACAGACCTGTGTCCTCTGCTCTCTCCTCACCATCCTACTACCTCCTGCTGCTCCTCTCCATTCATTACCTGTACATCAACACCTTGTGCCTAACCCTGACATGTATCCACATCAATGACTGCTGATAAAACAGGAAAACACACCTGTCCTGATGGACAGACCTGCTCTCATCAGGACCACACACCTGACCTGAACTCACATCTGGACTCCCATGTACCCATCATCCATGGTTGAATCATTGCTCAATGGCTAAGCAGTTCCATCTGATCCATGTTTGAACATGAGAACCACCTAATAAGCCTGTCTACCTCCACTTCAATCAAAGTAAGGGAATTTTCTTTTCTATGCTGTTTTTTTGCTGCTTCTAGCTTTTTAAAGTTCCTGGACTGTACACTAAGGCACTGGTTTTTCATACATGATGGTTGCAACATGTTTCTGATGGATGTCAATTGCTCCTGATGATGTGATTTGATAATGATAGTTGAAAACTGTTTATGATGGATGTCAATTGCTCCTGATGGTTGAGAACTGTTTATGATGGATGTGCTTTGCTAATGATGGTTGAGAACTGTTTCTGAAACAACACTGAAGTTGTCTATATGTGAACACATGTTGGATCACCAGATTTCTCGCTCCATGTTTTAAAAGGAGGATTAGCTGAAAGTATTTTGTTAGATCACCAGATTTCTCGCTCCATGTTTTAAAAGGAGGATTATCTGAATGTATTTATGTCGGATCACCAGATTACTCGCTCCTTGTTTTTGAAAGAGGGTTAGTTTTACTAGAACTTCATACTGAATATGTGACCCATCACATCATCAAACAGGAGTTAAAGTCAAATTTGGTCAAAATGACCTACAAGCAAACATATATATTACTGACTTTTAGAAATACATTTTCATACTTAGATCATCCTGCCAAATGCATTGTATTGTCTTAATAATCAGGAAAATGGTTTGATATTTGGTGTGAAGATTTTATTTCAGATATTTAATTTAAACCATTTGATAAGTTATTCATTCATCTTGTTTAAAAAAATTGGAATTGTTGGCCAACATTTTAACCATTTACTATCTAAATTTACGCATACCACTTTGAAATATAAACCTATTTGATGTGATGGGTCACAAATTTATTATTCAGCTTCTTTTGTTGGATTTGATTTAAGAATTGTGGACATTTGTTAATAAAACTTGAAAGATTTCATTTGTGCAATGGAGATTTATTTAGCCAACTTAATTTCTCTTTACAATGAAAGTATTTTACTTGTATTTGAAAGCTAAAAATCATGGCAAAACACACATTTAATTGATTTATGTTCAAGCTGGACTTTTAAGTTTAAAGAAAGGGACAATGTAGTTTGGAATAGTTCACATTTTTGGTTTGAAAAAACTTAAAACATTTGAGTTTACTTTACATAAGATTAAGTCAGATTGACGTGGTTTTATAATTTAGAAGAAACTGTGTTTTGAGTAAGTGTGACTTAAATTATCAAATAAAATAAACTTGAAAAATTAAGTTGGAAAAACTTAAATGAATTACTTGTTACCAATTGAAGTGATTCATTTAAGTTGGATCAACTGTTTTCTTTTTAGAGTGCAGGATAATATTACCGCCCCATTCTCTTTTCCAGTCTGCCTCATCATCATCAGTGCTGTGGGTTTTTTGTAAAAAAACAAAACGTCTAGGTTTTTAAGACAGCACAATCTGAACAAAGCAGCTCTTTTACATTTATCTCTGCCTCCATTTATATTCAGACTTCCTATCCTAACTTCACCCATGATGTTTGGGGGTAGTTGAGCCAAAACTAAACCAGCCAAAAATAAGATAAAACATAATTCAGTCATCCAAAAAAGCTAATTCAGTCATCATCAGTTTGTCATTTTGCTTTCAAAACCAGTTTCCTTAACCTGTAAAAAACACTCCTGGCTTGCACCATCAGGGTTCCTCTGAAAAAAATTGGCTGATTCAATAAAAAGCTGTAGATCAGGAAAGAAGTCTTCAATCTTGACATTTCTAAATCCTTTGGTGTCTTTCAAGAAATTTTTCATACTAAAAAATGGGATCAAATTTTACTGGAGGGACCAGGATGAGAGGAAATCAGAGACTCGACGTCAGAATCTAATTCAGCTTCACTACTCCTTCCAGCAGGCTCCGTGCCGCGTTAGCATTAGCAACTCCATAGCTGTGCACATTAGCCCTTTGTTAGCTCGGCGTCGTCCCTCCAAAAAGGCTGCAAAGCTTTCTCCGTGTTTTAGCATTTTAGTTTTGTGTCCATCAAACATCTGAGGCTAAAAGGCAGACATCAGGCAAGCTAACGGCTGCAGCAGGCGTCACCGCGGCCTGTTGGGTCCTGTCTCCGGTGGAGCTAACGTTAGCATGTTAGGTGGTGGATGTCCGGTGACATTAAGCTGTCTAATGCTTCACGTGTTCCACAGCATCTATTCCCTTCGTATATCCATCCAGCCACAAACCCCCCATTCAGCTGGAGGTAATGTGTCCGTGCGAAGAAACCACTGAACCAATACGGTACGGCTGATGAGCTAACAGAAGATAAAAACAAGGCGACCGGAAACTGTCCGAAATAACCGGAAGTTACGTATCTCGGGTTAAAAATAATAAAAATAATAATTTTAATAATAATACTGTGGTGGACCACTAGGGGGCTCTACTCACACCCAGTGGACCGAAGGCGTTACAGGATGTTTTATTGTGAAAGGTCCAGAGGACCGGATGTTGTATGGTGAGAGGTTGGATATATAAGGCGGTGTTGGGTGCTTCCCGCCAGTTTAGTAGGAGTTGATTAAGGTGAAGATCTACATCCCGTCTTCTGTGTCGTCTTTTCACCGCCTCCTACACTGGTGACCCTCGTGAATTGAATATGTCGAAATCTGAAGGTCAGGCCAGCTCTCTTCAGCTGTCCGCTGCTGTGGAACTTTCACAGGCGACCCCGCTCGCTTTTGCGGTGACCGTTAAAATCCCAGACTTCTGGCTGCACGCCCCTCAGTCGTGGTTCGCCCACATCGAATCACAGTTCGCTCTTCGCGGGATTTCTGCAGACGACACCAAATACCACCATGTGGTCGCTTCGCTGGATCCATTGTCAACCCAGCGGGTAATGAGCCTGCTCCAGGACCCTCCTGCACAAGGAAAGTACGACGCCCTCAAGAAACTGCTCCTCCGTCGTTACTCACTTTCAGACGCGGAGCGCGCTGAGAAACTTTTTTCCCTCTCCGGTTTGGGCGATGGCACGGCTCTTGAGCTCATGGAAGGCATGTTGTCTTTGAGGGGATCAGCAGACTGTGAATTTCTCTTCCTCCACCTCTTCCTCCGCCAACTCCCGGCTCCAGTGCGCACCGCCCTGGCCAACTCCCCGTTTCTGCAGCAGAAGGATTACCGCTCGCTAGCCGACGAAGCCGACCGCACCCTGCTGGCTGCGAGGACCTTTGCGGTCCAGGCGGCAGTCCCCGGATCTCCAGCAGCGCCCGAGCTTCAAGCAACGCCCTCAGCGCCGGACGAGCCATCGGTGGTAGCAGGGGTCGCCCGCAGGCGGTCAGGAGCCACCTTTTGTTTCTACCACCAGCGCTTTGGCGCCAAAGCACGGCGGTGCGTCCCACCGTGCAGCTTCAAGCCGCAGGGAAACGAGAACGCCAGCGCCCGCTAGCAGTCGCGGCCGTTGGCGACAAGGAAAGGCTGCTTTTCATCGAAGACACGAGGTCAGGGAGGTGGTTCCTGGTGGACTCTGGTTCGCAGAAGAGCCTCGTTCCCCCGACTGGATCCGACAGGTTGGCAGAAGGCTGCGGGCCGCAGCTAACTGCGGCTAACGGCTATCCCATCAAGACGTTTGGTGAAAGGTTGGTGACTGTTCGTTCCAGTGGAACTTTGTGATAGCTGCGAGCTTAGTTCCTATTTTAGGGGCTGATTTTCTTTGTGCTCACGGGCTCTTTGTTGATTTGGCTAACAGACGTTTGATCGACGCTGTGTCTTTTTCGTCACTGCCTTGTGCGACGCGAGGAGCTGGGCCTTTAATGCATGCTAACTTTTTAGCTTCGGGTAATGTGTTTCAGCGTTTATTGTCTGAATTCCCCTCGCTGACTGTTCCTGATTTTGCAAACACAAACACAAAACATGGGGTCGAACATTATATTCCCACAACGGGCCCCCCGGTGTTCGCACGTGCACGCCGCCTCGATGCTACTAAGCTAGCAATAGCACAGGAAGAGTTTGCTAACATGGAGCGTTTAGGTATCGTGCAACGTTCAAACAGTCCGTGGGCCTCCCCCCTCCACATGGTACCCAAGGCAGACGGCAAATGTTTGTTTGTTTGTCACATTTTGTCATCTGTGTATGTTTCCAATACTTGACAGACGAAATTGGTCTTCTGCCTTTAACCCAACCACCACCAGGTGGTGCAGCGAGCAGCCATAGTCAGCGCTCGGGGAGCTGGAGAATTAGGTGTGCACTCATAGACACCCCAAGGTGTGTAGTGGCCGAGGCAATGGCGGCCATGTGGGGATTTCCGCCGCCTTAATAACATCACAGAGAACGATCGTTATCCCATCCCCCACATCCAGGATTTTTCAGTGCACCTGGCTGGGACCTCCATTTTTTCTAAAGTAGATTTAGTACGGGGGTACCACCAGGTTCCTGTGCATGTGGAGGATGTCCCTAAGACCGCTGTTATCACGCCTTTCGGCCTGTTTGAGTTTTTGCGCATGCCTTTTGGTCTTAAAGGTGCAGCACAAACATTTCAGCGGTTGATGGATTCAGTCCTAAGGGGATTGTCCTTCGTATTTGTGTACCTGGACGACGTCCTGGTGGCTAGCAGCTCGGCTGAACAGCACATGTCCCACCTCCGTGAGGTTTTTCAGCGCCTAGCAGCACATGGCCTGATTGTAAATACAGCGAAATGCCAGTTTGGGCTGCCAGTCATTGACTTTTTGGGCCACCGCATTTCTGCAAGTGGTGCTGTCCCATTACCAAACAAAGTGCAGGCGGTGTCCGATTTCCCACAGCCCCAGTCTGTTAAAGCGCTACAAGAATTTTTGGGAATGGTTAATTTCTATAACCGTTTCCTCCCCAGGGCAGCACAACTGCTGCGACCGCTCTATGGAGCGCTGAAAAAGAAAAAGCCCAACGACAGTGTTGACTGGACGCCAGAACGCCTACAGGCATTTGGAGAGGCTAAAGCTGCACTGGCCACTGCTGCTGTTGACGCAGCCATCGTTTGAAGCAAGGGTTGGAAATGCCGGATAATGCCGGAGGAAAACACAACACACCATCAGTTGCATTTGGCCTGAGTGAGAAGATGCGCTCATCAGAGCAGCTGGCCTTTTATTAGCAGATTGCATCCTCCTGTGTAAGTCTCCGCCCACAACAGGAAGTCAACAAGAACATAGAATAAAACTCAACACCCCCACTTGTTCTTATGTTGACATAATACATAATACATTTACATACCAAAAACAAAACATGCAAATTTTTCCATTCTCATTTTAGTTACAGGCTTTGTTAAGATATCAGCAACCATTTCTGTTGTTGGACAAAAAGTCTCATCATAATCAATACCAGCAACCTGATTACTGTATAGCCTTTTGCTACGTATCTAGCTTTATAAAGAGTCTCAATAGGATTTTCTTTAATAGTAAATACCCATCTACCCCCCCACTGCTTGCTTACCCTCTGGTAATGAAGTTAGGGTGTAAGTATTATTCTCTATCAAAGAGTCCATTTCTTCCTTCATAGCTTTGGCCCATAGTTCTGATTGTGGTGAGCTCATAGCTTCTTTCACTGTTCTAGGCATGTCACATGCAATCCTATAACAATAGTCAATGTTCATGTTCACTTGATCATCTTCACATTTCATTTCATAATCCTGATAATACTTGGGAGGTCTCCTTTCTCTTGTAGGATAACGTGCACCAAGGTTACCTTCACTTTGATCCAAGTTTTCTTCTATACCACAAGTCTCAGTTTTATTCTCTTGTGAGATAATTGTACTCAAATCTGGTTTTAATTGCGCACTTTCAACTTTCTTATTGAGTAAGATGTTCTCATCTAGGTCATCAGTTTGAGTGTCACATTCATTTGTACTTTTTGTGATAAATTTTACCAGTCTATTCTTAAGTACTCTTCCTGTATCTGGATAGAAAACAAGATATGCAGGACTATTTTTGTCATAACCAACAAAAATTCCCTTTTCACAACGTGGGTCCAATTTTTTCTTATCATATTTATATGCATAACATTCAGATCCAAAAGTTCTCATTTTAGACAGATCAGGTTTCTTTCCTGTTATCATATAATATGGAGTC
The DNA here is from genome assembly GCA_038048925.1 of Garcialebias charrua. NCBI lineage: Eukaryota > Metazoa > Chordata > Actinopteri > Cyprinodontiformes > Rivulidae > Garcialebias > Garcialebias charrua. The sequence goes on from JBBPBX010011705.1 coordinate 51,698, forward strand.
TGCTCAACACGTCTGTTGTAACATCTGTTTCGTATAATTGCAGCCGTCTGAACTGCATAGGTCCATAAATTTTTAGGCAGATTACTCTCAATTAGCATGCATCTTGCCATTTCAAAGACAGTTCTCCATGTTCTCTCAGCTGTCCCATTCTGATGGGGAGAATAAGGAGCTGAAGTTTCATGTCTAATAGCATTTTGACTAAGCAATGATTGGAACTCTTTAGACGTAAACTCAGTTCCATTATCTGATCTTATACACTTTATTTTCCCATAAGGTGCCACATCTGCTATAAACTTTTCTGTTCCTTTCACAGTATCACTCTTAGCTTTCAGAAAATAGGTAAATATAGCACCAGAATAATCGTCTGTGAAAGCTAAGGCATATCTGAACCCGTCTTTAGCAGCTGGTTCTATTGGTCCAGCCAGATCTGCATGTACAAGATCTGGTGCATTTTTAGCTTTTTCATCAGGAACTCTACTCCTGGTTTGAGTAAATTTACCCTGTATGCATATTTCACATTTTAGATCAGGTTTTTCAGTTTTACCTCTAATTTTCATTCCATCTGCAACACATTCCAACTTTGACACATCATCATAATTACAGTGACCCAATATTTCATGCCACGTCTGGATGTCATAGCAGGCATTACACTCATCAACGTCATCATCAAGGGTATTTAAATAGAACATTCTATCATAAACATCTATATCAAAAACTGTACCATTTTTATGGATGAGTCGATTCTGTCCCTCTTTGAAGATGACTGTTGCTCCATGGGCAGTTGCAGCTTTCACAGAAAATATATCCTGGGAGAACGACGGCACGTATAATGTATCCATCAACATTATCTCCACAATTCGGCCGTTGCTGTCTCTCAGACGAACTCTAGCGGTGCCTTTCTTCAGTGCAATCCCACTGGCCCTCTCGCCGTCAGCCAACTCCAAAATATGGCTTTGAGGCTTAAAAGTCAAGTCGAAATCCTTGAACTTTGCAGCGTCTGTCACAATGTGCTTTGTTGCACCAGAGTCGACCATGAGGCCCTTCACCTTCGTGGCGTGGATCTGGGCGTCGTTGGTTTGCTTCACCCTGAAAGCGAACGTGTGGTCCTCCTCATCCATCGCTTGTTTAATCTTGTCTCGCCCCTTCCGCCGACAATTTACATCTTTATGCGTGGCGCTCTTGCAGAAACCACACCACTGTTTCAGCTCTCTGCGCTCGCCCGAGGTTGAAGAACAATCCAGGGCTTTGTGCCCTCTCTGGCCACAGCTGTAACAGGTGATTTTTGATTTCCAGTTGTCTCTTCCTTTAATTTTCATCACACTGTCTTCAGTTGAGCCAGCAACACATAACTTTTCTGTGCTTTCATAACTTCTCAACTTCGTTTTAAATTGTGCAAAAGTTAATTCTTCATCACTCTGTGTCACATAAACAGAGAATGGTTTGAACTCATCAGGCAGTCCTTTTAAAATCATTGCTGTCAACAGGCCATCACTCAAAACTTCTCCTGCATTACGCAGCGCCGTGATTGCAGTTTCTGCCCGGATAATATAGTCAGTGATGTTTTCATTGACACCTTTCTGGAGAGATGTCAGCTCCGTGTACAGACTGATCACTCTTGGCTTACCAGAACCTGCATAGTGGTCTCTGAGGATCTTCAAGGCTTTTCTGCCATCATCTGCAGCATCTCTCATGACAAGAGAAAGACTTTTATCATCCAAGACTTGAATTAATTCAGCATATGCTTCTTCATTTTTGGTGGCGTCTTCTTCCACGTCATCGGGTACGCCCCTCAGTAATATTGTGTCCTTCAGCCCAAGCAGACGTAAGTGGGCTAAAAACTTTGTCTCCCACAACTCGTATTTCTTTTCATCTCCATCAAAGCATAATCGGTTCCATCGGCTTCCAAACTCCCTTCTGGGCCCATAACCTGTTGACGCAGCCATTGTTTAAAGCAAGGGTTGGAAATGCCGGATAATGACGGAGGAAAACACAACACACCATCAGTTGCATTTGGCCTGAGTGAGAAGTGTGCTCATCAGAGCAGCTGGCCTTTTATTAGCAGATTGCATCCTCCTGTGTAAGTCTCCGCCCACAACAGGAAGTCAACAAGAACATAGAATAAAACTCAACATTTTTCAAATTCAAGATCTTTTTATTTATTTATTTTTTCCTCCAACAAAAAAAACACAACATCATTAAACAGCAAAGATGACAATGAAACATCCGCATGTAACCATTGGTGAAGACACCATCAAACCTAGTCAATCTGAGCTGCAACATGTACACCATAATCCACACCAAAGGAAAAAAAATAAAAAATAAAATAAAATAAATAAAAAAATAAAAATCCCTACCCAATCACTGCCAAAAGGAAAGGGAGATAATAAATAAAAGGTAAAATAGCCAAGAGACTGCATTAACCTGAATGAGTAGTGTTGTCAAAGAGACTGGAATAAATTCAGGAAAGGTCCCCAAACATTCTCAAATTTACCCTCTTTCTGTTGGAGTGTGAATCTGATTTTCTCCAGCTTTAAACAGGACATGATGTCAGCACGGTTCTTTCCACCTTAGCAAAATAGCTCGTCTGGCCAGGGAGGTGAACGATATTACGTGTTGTTGGTTTTTATTTAGGTTTGTCATGCCCTCTACAAGACCAAACAGAGCAATCAGTGGGTCAGGGTTCAGACGTGTATCTAGTACACGTGATAAAGTCTGAAAGATTTCCCGCCAATATTTGTTCAGAGATGGGCAAAACCAAAACATATGGGAGAGAGAGGCTTCAGCATGTTTGCATCTCACACAGTATGGGCTGACATCAGGATACATAGAGGACAATTTCAGTTTAGAGATGTGAGCTCTGTGCACCACTTTAAATTGTATTAGACAATGGCCCTCATGCACGAAAATGTTCGTATTTTTATCCTAAATGTCTCCTACTTTTGTTCGTACGAAGCGTTCGTACGAACATGCCACGTCAGATCCAACAAAGTCTTCTATCCACAGGAAAAGCGTGTAAACGGGCTGCTTAAAGTTGATGGATCCCACCTGTTCTACTCACCTGCGCGTGCTCGCGGGAAGGTTATTTACATAATTCCCACCCCTCAAAACACCATATAAGGATATAGTTTCCTGCCACCGCGAGCAGGAAGTGTCCATTCATTCCGGCTTTTATGCGTCAGAAAACACACAAACGCGTTTGGCGAATTAAAATTGACTCGCCTTTGATCATAGTGTCAGCCCCGGATCTGAGCGCAGACCCACACAGAATACAGATGACATCAGTGAGCGCCCACAGTCAACAGGCAGTTTATATTAAAAATGACATGAAACAACTGTATAAGCTGGTTTCGCTTTTTTTCCCCCCTCTCTGCAGTGTGTGTGTGTGTGTGTGTGTGTGTGTGTGTGTGCCTCCAACAGGCATTCAGAAAACACACAAACGCGGTTTGACTCGCCTTTGATCCCCCCTGACCCACCACAGTTCATCAGCCCCGGGATCTGAGCCGAGCAGACTGACTGCAAGACGCGCGATGATCCACACTCAGAACACAGATGACAGTGCGCCCGCAGTCAACAGGCAGTTTAAATAAAAAATGACATGAAACGACTGAATAAGCTGGTTTCGCTTTTTTCTCCCCTGTCTCTGCAGCGGCGCTGTGTATGTGTGTGTGTGTATGTGTGTGTGTGTGTGTGTGTCTGGTCGACAGTGGCACGGGGTGGGGGGCCGTGCCGACAGTGGCGCGGGG
>JBBPBX010011706.1:0-44684 GCA_038048925.1 Garcialebias charrua
ACACCTTACCACCCACAAGGAAATGGACAGTGTGAACGCTTTAATCGAACTATGTTTAACCTGCTTCGTTCCCTTCCTCCAGAAGAAAAACGAAATTGGCCAGAACACCTCCCACAGCTTGTCTTCCACTATAACACCACTGCCCATCAGTCGACTGGTGAATCACCCCACTTCCTCATGTTTGGACAAGAACCTCACTTGCCAGTGGATTTCCTTCTTGGCCATCTTCCGGAGCCTACGGCACCCAGTGTGTGTGACTGGGTGGCAGAGCACAGGAGGCGTCTGAATGTGGCCATGGATGCTGCCAGGGGCAGAGTGGAGCTGGCAGCCCAGAGGAGGAAAGTGAGGCATGATGAAAAGGTTCAGTGCAAGCCACTTGAAGTGGGACAAAGAGTGTATTTGCGTGATGTGGGCCCAGGTCGCAGAAAAATTCAAGATGCATGGGGGTCCACAGTGTACCAAGTCGTGAGAGGGCCCAGTACAGGTGGTGTGGTATATTCAATTGCTCCAGTTGATAAGCTTCATCTTGTGAGACAAGTGCATCGTACTGCTATAAAACCTGCTCTACCACCTACAGATGCCTGCCCTGATGCTTGGCTGCAGTGTCTGCCTGATGAGACTAGTGACGAGGATGATGTGGAGTCTGGATCTTGGCTGGTGGTCCGAGAGGCTGTTAGTAACCCGCCTGTGAAGCCAGAACCACCGGAAAGGCCTCCAGTTCATATGCCATATGAGGCGCCACCGGCTGTACAAGCTCCCCAAAGCAGTATCATCGGCCCCAGGAAGTCCAGCCGTAAAACCGCTGGCAAACACTCCAACCCCCATCACCTCCCACGACCGGTTAGGAGTGACGACTGTAGGGCTACTGTTTCAGTGGACCCGGGTGCCAGCAGCCTGGTTACCGCCACTTTTTGACCCTGGTTGCGGTTTTGATTTATCGGTGAGCCACCGATCCATAAAGGGGGGGTAGGATGTAACCGGGTGGTTTTAGTTCATTGGAAGAGTGGCTGTAAATTCCCACTCTAGTTTGGCTCCCTGAACACACCGTGTCCTGTTCCTCCACCTTCAGTGTGGTTTAGCTCATTAGTGTTACTAAGCACCAGGTGTGTAAGCCAAACATTCTTCTCCAGGGTGTTGGCTGTTTAGTCTCTTGCTGCATGTGGCTGTAGTAAGTGCTGCTGCAGTGTTCATGGAGTTGTGCAAAGCCCTGAAGCACAAGCTAAGGACATGTGCCAGTGGGTGGCAGATTGCCACTGCAACTAATTGAATGTGCTTGTTATTGGGATTGTGACTGATTAAGCAGATTGCTACGGTTGCTATATTGTGCTCCCAACTCTATGCCTTGTTTTAAACTGTACATGCTCTCATGTTACTGGCATGTAACATCCTTTGGTGTTAAGTGATTTGGAGTTGTGCTAGCCCTTTACAACTGGCATGGTAGAACCACCATAGCATAAATGCATCTAATAAAGGCTGTTTTAATATTGAAAGGAATTAATAAAATATATATTGTATACAACACTTCTGTTTTTGTCATTTGAAGCCAGGCGTACCTGCGTATTTGTAATAGGGAAGCCCTAGACTATTTACAGTCTACCAGTTGGCTTTAGAGTCACATCCTCTGAGTCACAATCCGGGCCTTCATAGCCCGTGTTACAGGTAAATTAAATATTTTTTTTTAAAACTATTCTCCTAAAGGTCCTGATTGTAACGCAAGTAACTAATGTAAGGTTTTGTTAGTAACTGTAATATATTACAGGCATTTTCAAAGTAGTGCGTTACACTACCACGTTGCTGAAAAATGTAATGTGATTACTGTAACGCGTTACTAAGTAATGCGTTACACCCAACACTGGTGATGACAGATTTGTGTATTGTCTAAAATGCTCTGCTGACAGCAAAATAATATTTCAAACATAGTCTGATAACGGTTGGCTTTTTCACAAACAGAGACTTCTAAAAGTTGAGAGGCATATCAATCAGAAATGGCAAATAAGCATTAGATAAAGGGCTTTCAATGAAAACCTACCTGCAGCCAGCCTGCATGAGTCACTGCACGGCTCTGTTCACAGACAAAAAAAAAGAAGAGTGGAAGCACATGATCGGTAGGTACAGCTCACATTGGACATGCCCAGGGTCCATAAATCTGGGCCCAGCATCTTCCCATTCTTTTGCAACGTTGTGGAATAACTGTGCATGCGCCATTTTTCACGAGAGTCTATGGATAAGATTCATGCGCCCCCAGGACCGGAAATACATCACCAATCAGAAAACTTTTTTTGAAACAAACAATATAACTCAGCATTACCTTTAAAATATTTATCCTACACAACTAAAAACACAGATACATATATTTTGAAATATTTTTATTTTATTATTATTATTATTATTTTTTAAGTCTTCAATGTAAAATGGTGAATAGCTCCAGAAGTTCCAGTGGGGCGGCGCCCTAGCGCCCCCTATTGGCCGGCCGCCCCTGGTCCCCACTTTCCTTGGTAAAATGGTAAATGGAGCTTATTTATATAGCGCTTTCCAGCCCCCTATGAGGGGCCCCAAAGCGCTTTACAATACCAACCATCCACACATTCATACACCGGTAGTGGCAGACTGCCATGCAAGGCGCTTTCCAGTCCTACCGGGAGCAACTCAGGGTTAAGTGTCTTGCCCAGGGACACAACGACACATGGTGTGGGGAAGCGGGATTCGAACTGCCAACCTTCCGATCGGGGGACGACTGCCATTACCACTACGCCACGGCCAGCTTCCTTTCACACAAGTTCTGTTATCGCCCACTGCTGAAAAACAAAGACGGATGGTAGTGTTTTTGCTTATGTGTGTGTGTGTGTGTGTGTGTGTGTTTGTATCATGAACTATGAGGAATTGTAATGAAACTCTCAGAGAGTACAACTGAACAACTTTTGGAGTTGATGCAATTCAAGATGGACACCACACCTAATTTTCTTCAGCCCACACCAAAATGAGCTTGTTCAGTTTTCCACTTATCGTGTCATGTTTTCTGCCCTGTCATGCTCTGATCTCCAGCCTTGCCCTCCAGCCACGTCTACTCTACACCTCTGCCTAATCAAGCTCATGCCATGCAGCTGTGCCCAGAGCTCTTGCCACCTTTACTTTCTGCCAGATTATCAAACCCATTGTGGAAGTAGATGCCCAGCGTTCAAGTCACAGCTCTCTATAACCTTCTTGTCTTGACCCCATGGCTGTCTTTTGGATTACAGTATTGACCTGTCTGCTCCTTGCTTGTTACTATATCACCCTTGTGATCATGGTACTGACCTGCCTTTCTGGACTTACAACTACCGGTACTCTTCACGGATCTTCCTCTTGGATTTGTTATTGAACCTCTATTATCCTGTTAACTATCCTCTACTCCATGATTGATTCTCACCTCTGGATATCACTCTGGATCACGTCTTTCTCAAACCTGCTCCTCTGCTGCAGTCCTGTCTGTGACGGTGACGTCACCCTGCCCTGCTCCTTCAGGTGGCGCTCCTCTTACCTGCATAAGATTAGTGGCTGCTTTTCTGTTTACCTTCATCACAGAAACAGTCAGTCCACTAACCCTTCATATAGGAGCCAAGATGGTGTAGTGGTTAGGGCGTTTGACTTGGGACCCGAAGGACGCGGGTTCGCGTCCCGGCCACTACACATCTTGGGGTGTCTATGAGTGCACACCTATTTCTCCAGCTCCCCGAGCGCCTTCTATGGCTGCTCACTGCACCACCTGGTAGGTGGTTGGGTTAAATGCAGAGACGAATTTCGTCTGTGTATGGGAAACATACGCAGATGACAAGATTAGACAATTATTATTATTATTATATCTTTGCAGAATGGGCTCGCTGCAGGACTCTGACCTCCACCAGCAGCTGTTTCTAAATAAAACTTTGAAAACTATTCCTGTTCAGTGTCTTGCTCGAATCCAAAAACACAATTCTTGTCATATTGAGCCAAAATTTGATATTCAATTCAGTTTATTCACATGGCGTCAAGTCACAACAGAAGTCATCTCGGGGAATTGTACAAATGCATTTCATTTATAAACACAAAAATTCAATTATTGACTTTATTGATCTAGTGTAGATGTCATTCACAACACATTGAATGTAACGCGTCACATCACATGAGATTGAGCAGATTATTTTTAAGGTTTGACCAAATTGTCATCAACTCTGACGTGCCGTTCTTAACGTAAATTATCTCTTGAAAATACGAAAGGTGTCGGGTGGTAAGCCTTGAAGAAACCCTGAGCCTTTAGGCTTTGATATCTACAACATAACCTGCCTGTCTTCCTGTTCTGAACCATTCTGATAACAGTGTGATGGTTGTCATCAGGAGAGAAGCAGACATCTGATTCTTCACCCATGGACGTTTGCTTGTGTGGGTTTGCTTAGTGCTCATTAATCCTTAAGGTGTGACAAGGTTTATCTATTTTCTCAACCTTGCTGACAATAATGATTGATTTACCTTCAGAAAATGAAAAGAAGCACCCTACCCTGCAGCTTTGAAGGCATGTGCACTGCTAGTGCTTTCCAGGGAGTAAAATATGTCTCTCTCCACCACCCGAGGCCAGTTTTCCTGTGGTTTATGCCCAGTATCATGGACAATATCTCAAATCTAGTGAGAATAGATGTGGATTCAGTCGCAGCTTTTTTCATTCAACCTTTTGTTTATACAGCTTGCAGGATCTTCATAAGCAGTGACACAAATTTTGTTTTTTTGGTGTGTGTGTGAGGGGGCGTCATCAAATGACTCATTTGTCATTTCACTTCAAGGCTTCTTTGGGCCACCATCCAAGCATGAGAGGCCGAGACACTCTCAGCGGCTTGCAGAGTTGTTTGTGTGCATTTGTACGGACAAAATGTCTCATTTATTTCAGTGTTGATGTTTGCATTTGAAATATAACATTTGAAGTCAAAGCAGCTTCCTCCATTTTTTCTCTCTCTCTCTCTGTCCTACTTTTCTTCCTTTAGTTCCACCCTTCTGTGTTGCAGATTCAATTCTTGAATCCAGAGGATCATTAGCTTCTTCAACAATGTGCTTGTGTTGGCATGCCAGACCTGAGCTGATCTATTTAAGCGCCACTGCAGGCTTTGTGGTTAATAATCTAGTGGATGCTGCTGCCGCTCCTCCATTCCCCAGAAACAACAGCAAACACAAAAACGATTGTTTTCCTTGTTATTAAAGGAAAAGCCTTTGCATTTAAGGCCACAAACAATGACGGCTCATTTAGCCCAAAGGGGGAAATTCAGGCCTAAAATTGTGACAGAGGGCATCTTTTCAGCATTTATTTTACAGATTGAATGTTGGAAAAGTGTTCTTTAAAGCTAAATTAGTAGAGAACAAAAGGCAAATGTGCACGCAGTTTTTAACTGATTTTAGGGAATTTATCAATCGTTTTGCTACCTTTAAAATAAAAATACATATGTAAAAATAAATTAAAAAAAACTTCCAGAATCCAGTCCAATTCTTCTCCTCCATAAGGATCAGAGCTCAGCCAGTAATACATCAGAGAGATGAATTCAAACTCCTCCATTGTATTCGAGACAAGAGCACATCCCAGCTTTGATTTCTCTCTAATCCTGTCATGATTTACCGGTGTCCTAAATACAAATCCTTTTATTTATCATTTTTATTTCTTTTTGTTCCTCTTCTGTCTTGACAGCTCAGTCAAACTGACTTCACACGTCTCGTTTCTGGACAATTAATTGAACGGGCCGAGGGCACAGTTAGACAGAACGGGCCTGGAATTAGTCCTCCGTCTCCGCAGGCAGAGTTTTCAGGCGGGAGAAAACGTCTGCTGTCGGTTTTTTACAGCCTCATTTATTGTAATGAGTAAATGGCTGCAAACCAGAGCAGAAAGCACAATCCCTGGACTGTAATTGGGGGTTATCCATTCTCTCATTCAGCACTTGGAATCTCTGCTGGTAATAATGGTTCTGTGTGTGAGACTCTGGCCTTGGAAAATAAAAAGTTACCATTAGGCTGCCCTTTGTTGCTTTGTGGATTCCCTTGTTGAAGGTTGTATTTATTTTTTGCTACAGGTTCCATTCATCACAAGGTGTGTGGAGGGAGAATATTTGCTCCTGCAATTTGTGTTAAACAATTAAAAACACATTAGGTCCTCTCTCAGTTAAACTTAAAGTGCAACAGAGTGCAAAAATGTATCTTGTTCCTCTTATTTAATTCAGTTTATTTATACAGTTTAACACCAAGTCACAACAAAGGTCATCTCAGGGCACTGAACAGAAATATTCATATATATATAAAGTAAGTTAATAACTATTTATCTGAGGAGCAGACTGCTTTGAGTTTAACTCAATCACAGAACTCTCATCTTGAGCAAGCATGAAGGTGACAGTGGAAAGGAAAAACTCCCTCACGAGGAAGAAACCTTTAGCAGAACCAGGCGCAGGACAAGCGGTCATCTGCTTCGACAAGCTGGGTTTGAGAGGAACAGGAAGGAGGAACAGATATACAATGGCAGGTCAAGAATCACATGTTAAGATAGAAATAATATATTTTTTAAACTGTTCAATTTCAGCAAATCATTTAAAGCAATTAGGTCAGTTTGTCCTTTAGTAAGCTTATAGAAGCATAATAAGCCAACTCTAACTATACGATTTATCTCAAGTCAAAGTCAAGTCAAAGTCAACTTTATTGTCAAAACTGCAATATGTACAGGACATACACAGGATTGAAATTGCATTTCTCTCTGTCCCTCGGTGCAACAGTAAACATTTAAACACTAAAACACTAAAACATTTAATAAACATAAGCATAAAATGAAATAATAAAAGTGTAATACTGTCCTGAGTTTTTGCATAGTAGTTTTTGCATAGTAGTAGTATGAAAGTATGAAAAGTTACACCAACACTAAAACACTAAACATTTAATAAACATAAGCATAAAATGAAATAACAAAAGTGTAATACTGTCCTGAGTTTTTTGCATAGTAGTATAAAAGTGTAAAAAGTATATCTATAAAATAAAATGAAAGTTCTGGCATTGACATTTGTAATAGAGTGACAAAGCAGCATATGAAGTTTATGTACACAGTATATGTATGAGGTAGTTGATATTGGTATAGAGGTAAAGTGGCATATGCAATAAGGCTAGTAAAAAAATATATATATATATATATCAGCAGTAGTGTAGATATAAAAAGTAGTGTAAATGTAAACAGTAGTAATAAATGTAAACAGTAGTAATAAATGTAAACAGTGAATGTAAACAGTAGTATGACTATAGGCAGTAATGTAATACAAACATTAGTGCAAATATAAGAAGTAGTGCAAACTGAATGAGCACATGACCGTGAGTTGAGTGAATAACCCGTTTTGATGACACAGAGTCCAGTGTTAAAATCTTTGTGTTGTGTGGTAATGTGTGAAAGTTTTTTGTGTTAAGGCAGTACAAGTGGGAGGGAGGGCAGAGCAGGCAGAGAGTTTAGCATCCTGACTGCCTGATGAACAGAGCTGTCACTCAGTCTGCTGGTTCGAGTCTGGAGACTCCTCAGTCTCCTCCCTGAAGGCAGCAGGCTGAAGCAGCTGTGTACAGTAGTGGGTGTGTAGGATCACCTGCCATGCAGAGGGCTTTCCGAGTGAGGCAGTTGCTGTGTAAGTCCTGTGTAAGTCCTGTATCTCAAAGGAAAGTCTTAATCCCAGTCTTTAAACTGGACTATGTGTCAGCCTCATGGACAGAAACTGGAAGTTGGTTCCACAAGAGAGGAGCCTGATAACTTAAATATATTTTTCCCATTCTGCTTTTGGAAACTCTAGGAACCGCAAGTAAGCCTGCAGTCTGAGAGTGAAGTGCTCTGTTTGGAAAATATGGAACAATAAGATCTGTAATATAAGATGGACCTAGGTTGTTATGAGCTTTGTAGGTTAGAATTAAGATTTTGAATTCAATTCCGAATTTGACAGGGAGCCAATGGAGAGAAGCTAAAACTGGAGAGATATGATCTCTCCCAGTAACTCCGTTAAGACTGGCAGCAGCATTTTGAATCAACTGAAGACTTTTTAAAGAAGTATATGGACCCCCTGATAACAAACCATTGCAATACAGTAGTCCAGACTAGATGTGACAAATGCATGAACCAGTTTTTCTGCACAATTTTTAGATAAGATGTTTCTAATTTTTGTGATATTACGCAGGTGGAAGAAGGTGGTCCTGGTAACGTTTTTAATATTATGAGTGTGTTCGTTTGTCTTTGTTACAAAGACAAACAAATTTACCAAAACGTATGGACAGTAATTATTTGCTGTACGTGTACAACTGACTCACGTGCATTCCTTCAAGGAATGTGAAACCTTTCATGAGTGTTATAATCCTGTAACTCAGCTGGATGTAAATTAACTGTCACAGACTGGACAGGCCTCAGACAAAACTGCATTAATAGATTTTAAAGGAAGCGGACGAGGAAAAACCTTGAGCGTCGCTGACATGATGCAACATGAGTGCTCGGGAGCGCGCGTAGTCATCTGCATCTTGTGGGAAAGACAATAAGATCAAACAGGCCCCAGGACTGATGCGCTTCCTGTTGCAGCAAGATGTGAAAGGTTACAAGAATGAGATGCAGTCAAGTGAGGAAGGAAGAAGTGGAAGCAAAGGGCAACATCTGCCAAAAAGCAGTGCACCACATGTAAGCTGTGTTTACACTGAAGTATTAGCAAAATGTATTTACGGTAGAGGCTTAGCATTTTTTTAAGGAATGCATCTTCACCACTTTTAATGCCAGAGTTTCACACCTAGATCACCTTTTGTTGAGAAATAAATGAGTTGTAGCTGTTTAAATGTCATGCTCAGAGTACATGCTGTCAATACTCTCAGCTACTGCAGCACATTTTAGCTCAATTAATGTGGAAGGGAGTTCAAGTAGTTTTTGTGTTGGCTAAAGTTGATTTTCTGATTTGATTGTGTTGATTAAACTGCTGATTATCCATGCTGCTGATTTATTGCCTTTAGGCTGCTGTATTCATTCCCATCTTTAAAATGGTTTCTCTTGTAAACGAGTCCTTGTGGCTCAATGAGATTAACCTGTATAAACAAAGGTTGAATGAATCTGCTCACAACAGGCTCATGTTCAGGCTGCTGTTTAATACACCTTATTATGTTACATTATAGCGCATATCTTAGATCCTTGGACCTTGAGTAAACAATTTCATTCCACCTCATGTACCACATGTGATGCGAATGACAATAAAGAACCTTGAACCTTGAATTAAAAATGTAATTAAATTCAGTTTATTTATATAGTGCCAAGATACAGCAGTCTCAGGGCACTGCACAAAAATATTCACATACAATAAATTATAAATGGATAAATAAAAAAGCTGGTTAATAACTATCGAAGGAAGCGAGCAGATTGTGTTGAATCTTCACTTCATTGCAGTCTCCCATCCCGAGCAAGTACAAAGGTAACAGTGGAAAGAAAAAAACTCGCTCAGCCGAGTCTTTTTTGTTTATTTTTAGTTGTTGTTCCTGTTTGCGCCTACAAAGCACATCCACAGTACGGGTATGACCGCGACACACTTGTGGAGTTTTCTATGTTGCTGCCTTCTTGCCGTCGTGCCATCGTGCCAGCCTACCATCGTGGTTCAGTCCTTTTAGCCTTGGGCTTGAGTTGCTGACGGGACCTGCTAACTAGACCTGATAACGCTGCTAACAACACCATGCCGCTAACAGTATCATGCTGCTAACTGGACCATGTTGCTAACAGAAACCTTAAGCCTCGGATATAGTTGACGCGTCGCATAGGGCGCGCGGCCAAAGTGACGCAATCGCGAAGTCCCCGCCCCCGCGCTTTGGCCAGCGCGTTGGTTTCGCGCGTGGTCGTGCACCTCCCAGATTTTGAAGCTCCGCAAGCCTAGCGCGCGCCGAATTGATTGACAGGTCGGGTGTGGACCTCACCGACAGCCTTCACCCTCTTCACGCCAGATTCTGCAGCTGTCTGCGCCGCTGTGGTCGTGGAAACGGCGTCGCGACGCATGGAGGAATGTTTTGTGACACAAAATGTATTAAATTCTCCTTCATTCCTGATCTGGAGTCGGACTTTTCTTTTGTTTTTTCGCCAAAACTCACGTGATCGCTTTCTCCTCCGCTGACTCCATGCATTAAAACCGCAAATAAAGACAACAGTTCAGCACGCGAGCAGAAAGCTATTTGTTTTTGTTGTGTGACGTCAAACAGTTCTTCTTCTACGGTAGATTTCTTCTTCTACACCCTTTCTTGCAACATATGCACAGGTTTTAGAGGGTACTGCCACCTGCTGGTCAGTAAAAGAACAGCACTTTGCCAAGCGCTGCCGTGCCACACTATAAACGCATGCACAGTGCGCGCGCAGCACGTGCGCTCCAGCTTGCGGACCAAAGCGCGACTATATCCGAGGCTTTATGCCCCTTTTCCACCGCTCAGTGTGGGTTGGATCAGATCGGATCAGATCGGCTCAATTCGGTTCGTCTCACATGCTGTTCTGTTTCCACAGCTTTTTAAAAAATGAAATAAAGCCGCCCGACACGCGTGCACGCGTGCACGTGACAAACCTAGAGATTTGACCACTACGTGGCATTGTTAAGGAACGGTTAAGCTCAAGAACCCTCGTGCTATAAAGCCAGCTATGAAATATATTTTTATATCCGTTTATTTAGCTACATTTTAAGGAAATAAACCGGCCCGACACGCGCGCGCGTGTGCACGTGGCGATCCTACTTTTTAAATCCTGCAGTTTTGAGCATTACGTGAATTTATTAAGGACACGTTCAGCTTAAGACCCATCTTTGCTATAATTTTAAAAACAAATAATTGTTTTTACCGTGTTAATCATGTAAAGTACTTCCGTGTTCGCTCCCTCGCTTCAGTGAAAGCCAGCTCCAGTCCACACGGACTCGTCCTCCCGGCGCGGTAGAGCGCGGGTCATCACTCCTCAGAAACGAGACCAAAATCCTGGTGTGGCGCAGTTCGGAATATCCGATGGAAATGCCGTCAGCGCGCATCTGGCATGCAAATATTACGCAATAACCGACCCGCGCCGACCGGTGGAAAAGGGGCATTACTGTCATCAGAACCACTCTGCCAGTAGGACCATGCTGCTGTAGATTTATTTCTTTTTCACTTTTGGTGCCTTTCAATATTTTTGTTGCATGCTTTTAATGAATCCTAGTGTATGTTAGTTTAGTTTATGTTAGTGCTCGCATTAAGCATGTAACTTACATCCATTCTCCATAACCTCCATTGGCTTCCTGTCACCTACAGAATTCAGTACAAAACTGCTCTCATTACCCATCAATGCTTGCACGGCACTTCACCTGACTATCTAAAGGACATTCTTGCACCATATTCATCCACCCGGTCTCTACGATCACAGAACAGTAATTTACTTCATATTCCTCGGACCAAATTGAGGACCATGGGAGACCGAGCATTCTGTGTGGCTGCCCCCCGCCTGTGGAACTCCCTCCCTGACGACCTGAGAGCTCCACAGTCACTGGTTGACTTTAAAAGCAGCATAAAGACCTTAGTTAGATTAGACATTTTAGCGTATATCTTAGGTTATATCGCAGATCTTTATTTACTGTTTCTTTTTACACTTTATATTTTTGCTATTGTTTGATGTAACTGTGTACACAATTTTGTTCCGCTACATGTACCACATGTGATGCGAATGACAAATAAAGAAACTCTGAAAAAAAAAACTCCCTTTAATAGAAAAAAACTCCAGCAGAGCAGACTCAAGACGAGAGGCTATCGGCTTCGACCGGCTGGGTTTGAGAAGTCAGTGATTGCCATCTCATACCAACAGCTAGTCAAATGTAGATGTGTACTGTATTCTGTGATTATGGTAATTTAAAAAAGTTCAATAGTTCATGAGATGTGTTGGTAACAAACACAGACACAAGCAAAAGAAAACAATCATTGCAACCTTCCTCTTGGCGGTGACCAATAAAAAAAAACTTTAATGGGCCTTGAGTTCTTCTCAACAAGGTGCAGCCAACATAAATCAGCTGTCCTCTGCCCCTGCAGTCTCAGTTTTGATTCACAGTGGGTGGTGTAACAGTGACCGTCACAGTCTATAAATCTCCACTCTGTCAAGCAGGAAAGGGAAATCAGATGTTGTCATTTTTTTAATTTATTCACAACTTGTACCATTTCTCTTTTATTTCACACGATTCTGTCAACAGCACAGGTTTATGTTAAGGGAGCGGAGTAATTACAATCACTTTTAAGTGGTGACATCTGGAGTCTAATTTGTGCTGCTTTTCTAAATCAATCTTTCATTTGTTTCCCAGGAACCTGGGGAAATCTGGGTTACGCGTCTCCTGCCTTGGGCTCGGTGAGTACCTTTAATGAACGTCAGCAAGTTTAAAAGGGTTTCATCGTCGTTCTTCTGCTTTGGGTTTGTTTGTGTGGCTGCAGAGAGGAAAGAAGTATCAGACATCCTTTAAATGATATCATTTCTAAACCTTATGCATCTTTAATTTAGAAGCCCCAGGAGACAAAAAAACATAACCTTTTGCAAAGTGTTTACAGTTTTAATATTTAATTAGCAGAAGTGTTTTCAGTAAACAAATGGCTCCATTATCGCACATATTCGATGAACACCAGTTGATTTTTCTCATTCCATTCATTAAAACTTTGTTTTCGTCTCTTTGTTTTTACATTTGAGTCTGCGCCAAACTGCTTGAAGGGGCAGTGCCTCTGAAGGGGAGAAAACCATTACAGGGCAAAGAAATGATGCAGTGTTGCTCTGACTCGGCAAACACTGAGGAAAGTGTGAAAATGAAACAGTTGATCATTCCCATAGTGAATTGTTTTCACAGATACAGCCACAGTCTGAGCAGCAGCTGGACATTAGGAGATTTAAATAAATAAAAAATTGCAGCTGAGGAAGATTACTTTCAAACCTCAAAACCTTACTGGAGCTCCCCCAAGCTGACCTGTGAGAATGATAAGACTTCTTTATAATGTAACTTTATAATGTAACTTCTTTATAATGTAACTTCTAACTCAAATGTAAAAGTTACATTAAGGAATGTTCCCTTTCAGTTCGGTCTCTCGGTGGAACATACTTGCTATGGGAATTGCGCCTCTGCGCGATTACCTGAAGGAATACAATAACGCCTTTTACGGCAGGGGGCGTCACCCCGCGTCAGAGGTACCGCCTTTCAGGTACTTAAGCGACTGACGCCCCTCCATCTTTCTCTTTTTGCCCTTCACCTCGCTGAAACACCTGAACATCGCGGGACCTCTCTGTTGTCGCGTCGCTTGATTGAGGTGAGCTTGCTCCCTACACTGAGCGTACAGAGAAAATTTTCCTGCGTACTGCTGGGCTGGCGAAAGCTAGTCCAGCATTTTTCTACTTACCCAAAGTTTTTCTTCTCTTCCGCAGCTTCGCTCGACGACGCTAACTGCGTCACAACCTTCTGCTAATCTCTAGCAGTCTACTAGCGAAAGCAAGACGACGGAGAAGACGGCTTCGAACAAAAGGAAACTAGGACCAACTTCTACTCTTCTCGTCTCCGGACATGGCTCCCGAGAAGGGAAAGCGGAGGACAAAGAAGAAGAAAACCAGGACGACGAGTCCTCGCTCGCGCCCATGCCCCAGCGGCTGCGGCTACTCCCTTTCGGCGACGGACACCCACGAGGCCTGTCCTGTCTGCCTAGGGATCCTGCACGCGAGGAAAGCGCTGGAATCCCCCGACTCCTGCCCCCACTGTCGTCGAATGACGGCCACAGTGAGGAAACGCCGCACGGACACGTTGGCCAAATCTATGGCAAGGACCGCGGCGATGAAGGTCGCACGTCGCACTAACCTGCCTGCTCCAGAACCGGAGCCTGAAAACGTGGACCTGGAGTGCAGTGGCCGGGTCGGGGAGGACAACGCGTCGGACTCCTCTCTTGCCGTCGAAGACTCGACGCCAGAAGTGTCCGACATAGACGCCGAATACGGTGACAAGGGAGAAACTGTTTATTCCTCCCATAACCTGGCGCAGAACCTTCCGGAACCAGACTTGTCGGTACCTGCCCTGTTCGACCTGTGACATAGGGCCGCTGATGCCCTGCAGGTCACATGTCCAGACCCCACGCCTCGCCATCAGGCTACGAGGCTGGCGGGAAACAATTTTTACGCGAAGCAACCGAAAACGTCGCAGAAAATGCCAATTTTCCCGGACTTTCTAATGGAACTCAAACTCTCCTCGGCGGAACCCAGGGCTTCCATCATGCTACCATTGTCCCGACTCTTGGATGTTGCAGGAATGGAGGCTCTGGGTCTTGCCAGTGCACCTCCAATAGAGGAGTCTCTGGCGGCTCACCTGGCCCCCACAGCCACGGGGATGAAACCAACGCTGCCCAGCAAAGCCTGTCGCGCTTTGGAGAAACAACTCGAGAGGTGCTACAAGGCCCAAGGCCTCGCGGCTCGCGCAATGAATACGTCAAGCATGGTACAGGCCTACCTGGCGGAAAAACTACAGGATATCCAGGTAACAAAAGACGAGCAAGCCGCAACCGAGGCCATAGAGGAGGCCCGCCGTGCCTCTGACCTCGTGCTCAGCATGATGGGGACAGTAGCTATTTCCCAGGGCAAAGCAATGGCAGAAATAGTTGTCGCCCAGCGCCATCTTTGGCTAACGCTGTCGGACCTCCCGGAAAACCAGAGGTCCACCTTCCTACAGCACCCGATCGAGTCGACGGAACTCTTCGGAAGAGTCCTGGAACGTGTCCAGCCAAGGCTGGAACAAAGACGCAAAAAAGCGGATGCCCTCCGCGAGGGTTTGCCAAGGAAAAAATTCGCCCCACCAATGGAAAACACGCGTGGTCTCCCACGAAAGAGACCCGCTAGGGACTGTGAGGCTTCGCAGTACCGTCCGAGTGCTGCTTCGACCTCTTCTTACGGAAACCAGTTCCGGACCTGATGAACCAGGACGAACTGATAATTTTACAGGTTCGCCCACCCACGAGGTACGAGAACCTAACTTTCTGGTCCCAGTCTCTGCTCGTAGAGAATCACGAGGAGCTGGTGACATGTGTGCGCACACCAAACATGACTCGCCTACTGTACAGTATATGTAAACAAAACAGACACTGTTTCAGACATGTACAAAAATAAAAGTACCAAAGCACAGACTGCCCTGGTTCTTGACTCGAGTCCCATTTTTATAAAACCCAGACCTCACGGTCGAACTATGAACCACAGCAAGATACACGAGATTCGCAGGAAACGGCCGGATCTCGCGATATCTTCTGTTGGGCCGAGCAACCTGCTCGAAAAGGCATGAGAGGGGTCAAAGGTCACCCCCTTAGACCTGAAACACGAGGAGCTGCAATTCAACATGCCATCCAGGCTCAGCGCGCATGCGCAGACTTGGGAGGTGTGTCTACCAAATGATTGGGTCATGACAACAATACGTCACAGGCTCAAGTTGCAGTTCTCAAAGAGACCGCCCCGTTTCTCAGGGGTGTTGCAATCTAAGATCAACCCTACATGAGCGCACGTGCTAAGGGAGGAAGTTTCAACGATGCTGAAAAAGGGAGTGATTAGTTTGGTCTCAGGACGCAAACTACGCTCCGGACACTACAGCAAGTACTTCCTGGTGCCCAAAAAGGACCGTTCCTTGAGACCGATTCTGGATCTCAGGACTCTCAATAAAAGAATTAAAACTTTCAAGTTCAGGATGCTTACACTGCGGCAAGTTCTCCAGTCTGTGAGACCAGGAGACTACGCATGTACAGTGGATTTGAAAGATGCCTATTTCCATATAGGCGTGTGGAGGAGACACAGAAAGTTCCTCCGTTTTGCATTCGAAGGTAACGCTTATGAATTCAAAGCCTTACCCTTCGGTTTAAAGACTGCTCCGCGTACATTTACTAAATGTCTGGATGCAGCCCTGACCCCTCTTAGGAATCAAGGACTCAGGGTCTTGAATTACCTGGACGAACTGCTAATTCTGGCTGGAAGCAGAAAGCAGGCGCTGTCACACTCCCTTAAAGTGATCTCTCACCTGGAGTCTCTCGGTTTTGTCATAAACCTACAGAAAAGTGATCTGACTCCGTCACGGGTTACCGTATTTCTGGGTGTACAGATTGACACTGTCCAATACAGGGCATGGCTCTCGAAGGAAAGAGTTTCCTCCATTCGCCATTGCCTGGGAAGATTTAAACTGGACCAACGGGTCCCTGTGAAAACGTGCCAACGCCTGTTGGGCCTCTTGGCGGCAGCCATTCCTTGTGTGCCACGTGCATTATTGAAAATGCGGGCCATACAGGTATGGTTTAACCAACAAATACAACCCGCTCTGCCTAAACAAGCAGAAAAGGTTAAGATAGACCCAGAGTGTCTAAAGGCCCTGGAACCTTGGAGAGATCTGTCCGTTTTCACGGAAGGGGTCTCACTGGGAAGGATGTCGTCCCGTGTAGTCATAACGACGGATGCCTCAAAAACAGGATGGGGAGCAATCTGCAGAAACCAGAACGCCCACGGCCTTTGGAACGAGCAGGAAGCCAAATTACATATTAACTTCCTGGAATTGCTGGCCGTATTCCTGTCATTAAAATGCTTCTTCAGTAAAGGTTTGGTTGCCGGGCATCATATCCTGGTAAAATCAGATAACAGGACCACAGTGTCCTTCATCAACAGAGAGGGAGGGACGAGGTCCCGAGCCATCCTCAATCTGACACGGAGGATGCTCACGGGGTATGCTCCAAGAATTCTGTCACTTAGGGCGACTCATGTCCCTGGTGATCTGAATTATGGAGCAAATGCCCTTTCAAGAGGGCCTCTTTTGGCGTCGGAATGGAGCCTGAACCCACGGATCGTGGAACAGGTATGGTCACGTTTCGGCAGAGCCTCTGTGGACCTGTTGGCCTGCAGAGCTAGCTCACACTGTGACCTCTATTTCTCCCTGAAGGAGACAGATGCTCCGTTGGAGATAGACGCTCTGGCACATGATTGGCCAGCAGGAGTGCTCTACAACGCCTTTCCACCTATGCCTCTGATCGGGGCGACATTGGAACGGGTAAGACGGGGAGCCCTCTCTTTGATCCTCATAGCTCCCAGATGGCCACAGAAACCGTGGTTTCCGGAGTTGATCTCAATGCTGTCAGGAACACCATAGCAATTGCCTCCTCATAGGGACCTACTGACTCAGGCACGTGGACAACTTCTACATCCACGTCCAGGGTTGTGGCAACTCTCAGCCTGGCCTCTGAGAGGTACTGGCTGAAAGCCTAAGGCTTTGGTTGCTTTGTCCCGACACAAGCAGCAATAACATTCACAAGGGTATCCCTTGATGTTTATATTTTTTGCCTGGGAGACGTATAATGGAAAGGTTTCCCCTCTCCTTGACTGATCTCCAACATCAGGATGGGCTCCACTTGTCAGTCGGGCCGTAAAAAAAAAACAACAACAAAAGAGGAAAACATTGCTCCTCCTGCTCAAAGGGAAACAGGAGTCAATGAGTACTCACACTACTGGAGCATGCTTGGGCTGTTTCTAGTTAGTGTTATATATAGACATCATGTGGATGTCTCTCACATTTGGCCTTTTCCTCTTGGCATCTGCTCTCTGCATTCCTTGTAGTAAGCAGCTAAGAGATGCCCGTCCCTTAGGATGGAGGTTCTCACATGCATTTTGCTGAGCATTTCAAGGGCGTGAATGAATTACGTTCCCATAGCAAGTATGTTGCACCGAGAGACCGAACTGAAAGGGAACTGAAAGTTATGCACCATAACTCATGTTCCCTGAAGGAAGGGAACGAGGTGCAACATAGCTGGCCCTTTTCAATGCTGAAAGCTCGGTGAAGTGCAATTTCTGAGAAAGATGGAGGGGCGTCAGTCGCTTAAGTACCTGAAAGGCGGTACCTCTGACGCGGGGTGATGCCCCCTGTCATAAAAGGCGTGATTGTATTCCTTCAGGTAATCGCGCAGGGGCTCAATTCCCATAGCAAGTATGTTGCACCTTGTTCCTTTCCTTCAGGGAACATGAGTTATGGTGCATAACTTTCAGTTTACTGAGCCATTGCCCTTAGAATTGGAGCATACTAGACTCAAAGCTACTGCAAACTGGGAAATAATGTCAATAAAATCAGGAACATTTGTTGGCTCTGCACCATAAACTGTCCAATCAAAGTCCTAAAGTGAGTAAGAATAAGACATGCTTATGAAAATTGGACTAAGCAAACATTTAATACTAAAACAGTTCATGTAAATATATTATGTTCCAGATACTGAACATCTGCCAAGACCATTTCAAACCAATACAAGTGCAGTGGGTTTATGATGCAATAAATTATATATGGATAAATAAAACCTGAAAGTTATTCACCATAACTCATGTTCCCTGAAGAAGGGAACGAGGTACAACACAATTGCTATGGGAATCAGTGCCTCTGCACGGTGACCTGAAGTAATACACTCACGCCTTTACGGCAGGGGCGTCAGCGTCACGCCAGAGGCCTCGCCCTCTGGACATTTAAGCGGCTGATGCCCATCCATCTTTCTCTAATAAATGCACTTTACCGAGCATTCAGCATTGAAAGGGCCATATGTGTTGCACCTCGTTCCCTTCTTTAGGGAACATGAGTTATGGTGCATAACTTTCAGTTCCCTTTCAGTCGGTCTCTCAGTGCAACACAATTGCTATGGGAACGTAATTCATTCACGTCCTTGAAATGCTCAGCAAAATGCATGTGAGAACATCTGCCTTAATACGACAGGCATTTCCCAGCCGCTCTCCACAAGGTATGTAGAGAGCACATCCTGAGAAGAAAAATGCCACATGTAGAAACATCGTCCTGATGTTACCACTGGACACATAGATGAAAACACCAGTTAGAGACAGCATAAGCGTCTTCTGCTAGTGTGATTACTCCATATCTCCTTTTTTCCTGGAAAACTTGAGAAGCAAGAGGAAAAGAGCAAGGGACCTATTACGCCACTGGCAATCAGATGACAATGTGGAGGTAAAAATCCCAGTTCAAGCACAGGGTAACCTTCCAGGTCCCCAGGGGAAAAAATATGTACAGGGGGCACGCACAAGTCCCTCATCTGTTTCTTGAACAGACAACTACTAGGACTGTCAAAGAGGCCCATCCTGATGTTGGAGAACTATCAGAGGAGAGGGGAACCCTTCCACTGAAGGGCTGAGGAGGGCTTGGGATCTCATCCCCCCTTCCCAGTCAATGAAGGACACCGTGGTTTTGTTATCTGATTACACCAGGACATGCTGTCCCGCAATCAGACCTTTACCAAAGAAGTATCTTGCTGACAGGAATACGGCCAACAACTCCAGGAAGTTGATGTACAATTTACTTCCTGATCATTCCAGAGGCCTCGGGCATTCTGATATCTGCAGACTGCCTCCTCATCCTGTTTCCAAGGTGTCCGTCGTGATAATCACACAGGATGACACCTTACATTGCGGGACCCCTTCCGTGAACACGAACAGGTCCCCCCAAGGTTCCGGGGCCCTCAGGCACTTTGAGATGATTCTAAAAAAAATTATGCTCACCCAGACGGGGGCAGGTTATTTTTATTGGTTTAGCCATGCATGCCGGACCCGCATCTTCACCAATGCGTGTGGCACACAGGGTATGGCTTCTGTCAAGAGGCCTAAAGAGGCGTTGGCACGCTTACAGGGAAATCCGTTGATTCAGTTTAAACTTTTGCCAGGCAACGGCGAATCGAGGAAGCACGTTCCTCTGAGAGCCATGCCTTGTACCGGATGGTGTAGACTTGCACTCCCAGAAATACGGTAATCCGTGATAGGGTCAGGTCACTCCTTTTGTGGGTTTATGAAAAATCCGAGAGACTCCAGGTGAGAGATCACCCAGGAGTGTGACTGGGCCTGCTCCCGGCCAAAAACCAGGAGGTAATCCAGGTAGTTCATAATCCTGACTCCTTGATTCCTAAGAGGGGTCAGGGCTGCATCCAGACATTTAGTAAATGTATGAGGAGCAGTCTTCAAACCGAAGGGTAAGACTTTGTATTTATAAGCTTTCCCTTTGAAGGCAAAACCGGAAGAATTTCCTGTGCCTCCTCCAGACGCCCACATGGAAGCAGGCGTCTCTCAAATCCACTGTACATGCGTAGTCTCCAGGTCTCACGGACCGGGGGACCTGCCGCAGTGTCAACATTTTGAAATTGAAAAATTCTTGTTTTCTTGCCCAGAGTCCTGAGATCCAGGGTCGGTCTCAGGTATTCATCTCTTTTTGGGCACCAGGAAGAACTTGAGCCCGCAACGCATCCCCTGGGAGGGATGTCTAGCGGCTGCTTGCTTCATTTGAGTGCGGAAGGGGTGGCCTTCGACCCCTCCTGCGTACTCTGGAGCAGGCTGGTCTGCCCAGCAGAAGACATCACGAGATCTGACTGTCTCAGGCAAAACTCGTGTGTCCCACTGCGGTTCGTAGTCTGACCTAGTAGGCTGTGTTCCACAAAGTGGTGAGTTAAGAACCAGGGCAGTCTGTGCTCTGGAACTTTCATTCTTGTATATGCATGAAACAGTGTTTGTTTTTCATTACACATACAGTAGACGAGTTATTGTTTAGTGCGCACACACATACCCTCAGCTCCTTGTAGCATTTTACAAGTGAAGTCTGGGCTCAAAAGGTCAGGTTCCCGTACTGCGTGAGCGGGCAAACCTGAGGCCCTGTTCCCATTTTGGGACCAGGACACATTCAGTAGTCTGAGATTTTATTGTCGTGTGTGGATGACAATTACAGTAGACTAGTTATTGTTTAGGGCGCACACACTCCTTGTAGCATTTTACAAGTGAAGTCTGGGCTCAAAAGGCCAGCTTCCTGTACTGCGTGAGAGGGCAAACCTGGGGCCCTGTTTACATTTTGGGACCAGGACACATTCAGTAGTCTGAGATTGTATTATTGTCGTGTGTGGACGGCGATTTCTCTTTATTACACAAGGGTCTGAGTGTTCTTGTGTGTTTAAACGTTCCGAACCAGCTAGTCCGTGTTCCTTAAAAACACAGAAACTGGTGGTAGAAATTCTGCATTTTCTCTCCTTTTGTTAGTGAGAGCGCCTGTAATGGTGCAGGGGCATCTCCTTTCCTCTTCTTTTGCTGGTGGCCCCTTGCAGCTCCTGTAGCTTTCTGCCTGGTGGGCCTGCGATACCGAGGCCATTTGTCCTTGTCCATCCTGCCAGGGCCCCTCGGGCCCTGAGATGGTTTAACGTCAGAGAGTCATCCATAGCCTCATGAGTGGATAAGCTCTCAGCGTCATCGATGTTGCAAGGAAAAACTACCAGGTAGCGCAGCTGAACAGGTAGCTGAAAATCCTCCTCCTGGACTGTGCTAGACAGAGAGTCTCCTTGTTAGCCGGGTTAAATGTGGAGGTACTTGTGAGCCCGCTAGCGGTGCTAAGACAGGCCCTCGAGCAGCGTAGCATCTGTAAAAAACACTTAGTTATGCGATGAATTCTACCGTCGATTTGCAGGATAGCGGAAAAGGCAAAATATGAGAAGGTTAGCTAGCACGCTAGTCCAGGCATTTTCACATACAGTACCTCACGATGGAGTCCTTCGTTGTCAGCTCGTAGCCGCGCTAATCGTGTTAGCAGCGCCGTCTTTCACCGCGTGTTGTTGTGGGTGCCCCTGGTTAGCCATGCTAACCGTGGGAGCTAGCCAGATAATGGCGGAGTTATTCCGTTTCCACTCTCCTTTCTCCAGGGTCATCCGCGAGAAAAACTTTGAGTGTCCTTGCGTGTAGCATCTCATAGCAGAGCGGACAGGCCTCGTGGGTGTCCGTTGCTGAAAAAAGGGGGGTGGGGTATCCAGATCCGCTGAAGCAGGTTCGGGAGCCGGAGCTCACGGCCTGCCAGAGTTCCTCGTCCGAGGACGTCCTCTCGCCGAGCTGCTCGGGGCTGCTGGCCTGTTAGCTTTGTTAGCTTAGCAGGTAGCATGCCTCGCAGTTAGCGTTCGCTAACCGAGCAGTAGAAAAGCAGAAGAGAAAAAGGCACGGGAGCTGGGGCTCGCTGGCCTGCTGGTCTTCTTTGACTTTTGGGTTTTCGCATTACCTTCTCGGGAGCCGTGGCTGAGAAGAGTTAAGCCCGTTAGCAATGCTAACGTCGTCCGGAGACGTCTCCTTCCTCGTGTCGCTTTCGCCGGCTAGCCTGCTAGTTGTTAGCAGGGTAGCGGTGTCGCGCAGTCAGCGCCCTCGAGCGAAGCGTTCTGTGGAGAGAGGAGAAGAAAACTTTGGGGTGAAGAAAAATGTGCCGGGCCAGCCTTCGCCAGCCCAGCAGTCCGCAGTAGAAGATTCTCTGTATGCTCTGTGTAGGGAGCGAGCTCACCTCTGGTCGAGCGATGAAGATACAGAGAAGATCCGAGAAGAGTGTTTCAGGTATTTGCGAGGTGAAGGGCAAAAAGAGAAAGATGGACGGGCGTCAGCCGCTTAAATGTCCAGAGGGCGGGGCCTCTGGTGCGATGCTGACGCCCCTGCCGTAAAGGCGTGAGTGTATTACTTCAGGTCACCGCGCGGAGGCGCTGATTCCCATAGCAATTGTGTTGCACTGAGAGACCGACTGAAAGGGAACAACTGGGAGTAACTCTTTGCTTGAAGCAGAGATCTTGAGTCTTGTTCACAGCTGCTGGTTGGATGGAGCTGGAGATGGATCGACTGATCGGGGTCTTGTCCTCAGTAAGGTGGGTGTTGTTCTCGTGTTAAGGAAGGCGTTCGCTAAAAAGGCAAAGCTCTTAATGCACTGGTCATACTTTCCAATCCTCACCTACTGTCATGAGGTATCATGACCAAACAAGATCCAAGCAGCTAAAATGAGCTTACTCCTTAAAGTGGCCGTGCTCAGCCTTGGAGATAAGAAAAGGAGCTCTGAGAGAAGCTACAGGTAGTCCCCGACTTACGAGCGAGTTCCGTCCCTAGGGGGCGCTTGTATGTCAAAAATTCGTAAGTAGGATCACATAGTAAAAAAAAAAATATATATATATATATATTTTATTATTATTATTTTTTTTTTTATTATTTTTTTTTACTTTTTTATTTATTTTTTTTATAAATGAATACATGTACAGTACTGGACAGTCACCAAGCACTTAGCCTATCCTAACACAGTTTTTAAAGATGAAGGAATAAGTTGAATTGTCTCCCTTTCACATAAAGGGAGCAAGCTCCCTATGGAGCCTGCAGGGAGGAGGGAGACAATTCAACTGACTCCTTCATCTTTAAAAACTGTGTTAGGATAGGCTAAGTGCTTGGTGACTGTACAGTACTGTACATTTATCTATTTATTAAAAATATACAGTATATACAGTATTTTTATTTTTTATTGTTTTTTATTTATAAATAGATAAATGTACAGTACTGTACAGTCACCAAGCACTTAGCCTATCCTAACACAGTAAAGCTGGGGTATGTAAGATTGTAATGTAGTCTGTAACTTTTCAAACAATATATATTTTAACATATTTCTTCACTCTGTCACTAGATTGATGTTAGAGAGGTAATCTCTGAAAAAACTAAAAAAAAATATTGTCCCCTTGCTTCTCCAGGTGGTAAATAAGCATTTCTAAAAAGAAAAAGTGACCCGCCATTTTCCAGCCAATAAAAACAAAGTTTGTAACCAGCCAATAAAAACCGAGCTTGAATTTGAATCAGCCAATAAAAACAGAGCTTGAATTCAAATTTCAACAGACCACAAGGGGGCAGAGCCATATATGGCTCTGAGGGGGAGGGATCAGAATGCTTTGCTTGTTGAAATTTTTTCTAAGTGCTGCTGTTCTACAGAAACTGCATACTGAACCTTTAAGGAGTCAGTTGAATTGTGTCCCTCCTCCCTGCAGGCTCCCATTCCCATAAAGGGAGCTAGCTCCCTTTATGTGAAAGGGAGACAATTCAACTCACTCCTTCATCTTTAAAAACTGTTAGGATAGGCTAAGTGCTTGGTGACTGTGCAATACTGTACATGTATTCATTTATAAAAATTAAAAAAAATTAAAGTAAAAAAAAAAAAAATGTTATTTTTTTAATGAGATGCATACTCGTAAGTCCGGGACCTCGTAAGTAAGAGCGCTCGTAAGTCAGGGACTACCTGTAAACCTCTGCAACAAAAGGAGTCCACTGTGGAGGCTCAGGAGTCAGATAAGGATGCCTTCTGGGCATCATGCTTGTTTACATCCCCAAAGTTTTATTTTTTACTCAATCAGCTGGAACTGATTTGGAATAATTACTTAAATAAAACTATGAGTGGAGTTAGCAATAAAAGGGTTGCGTTTGAAAATCAAACAATTTAATGTTAAGGTTCCCTTATCAGTCAGTACACTCAGTGCAACACATTGACTATGGGAATTGCGCCACCGCGCGGTTCACCTGCAGTAATACATTCACGCCTTTACGGCAGGTGGGCGTCAGTGTCACCACAGAGGCCCCGCCCTCTTGGTATAAAGATGCGTGCGCCCATCTAACTTTCTCTTTTTGCCCTTCACCTCGCTTACACCTGAACTTTGCGGGACTCTCTGTAACTACATCGCTCGACCGGAGGTGAGCTCGCTCCCTACACTGAGCGTACAGAAAAATTTCCTGCGTACTGCTGGGCTAGTGAAGGTTAGCCCAGTACCTTTTATTTAACCTCAAGATTTTTTCTTCTCTCTTCGCAGCTGCTTTGCTCGACGACGCTAACTGCGTCACATCGCTACCTAGCTAACAGAGTTAGCAGGCTAGCCAGTGAAAGCGACTCGACGAAGAGGACGTCTCCAGACCACGTTAGCACAGCTAACAAGCCCGACTCTTCTCAGCCATGGCTCCAGAGAAGGGAAAGCAAAACCCAAAAAATTCTAAGAAGACCAGCAGGCCAGCAAGCCCCAGCTCCCGGGCCTGCCCCAGCAGCTGCGGCTACTCCCTTTCGGCGATGGACATCCACGAGGCCTGTCCCGTCTGCCTGGGGATGTTGCATGCTAAGACAGCACTGGAATCCCCCGAGTCCTGCCTTCACTGCAGCCAGATGCTTGAGGTGGTGAGGAAGTGTCGAGTGGACATCGTGGTCAAGGCCATGAGTGGCTCCGCGGCGACGAGGGTCCCAGACCTCACAGAGGCACTCACTCCCACACCGGCACTCGAGTCAGTGGACCTGGAGGACAGCGGCCATGCTGACTGAGGGGACAGTATGGACATGGCGGCCCCCGTCGGGGACTCCACCGTTGAGTTTGACAAAAGAAGCCTGTTACGAGCAGATGAGCTCTCGCTAACAGCCTCGGGTGAGATTTCAGACGACGAAGCTGAAAACGAGGACGAGGGGGAAGAAGAAGACTTCTTCCAGAACCCGACGACTGCTCAGCCAGAGACAGATGTCTCAATCACCACTTTGTTCGACTTGTGTCGCAGAGCGGCAGACACGCTGCAGATCAACTGGCCAGAACCCCCACCTCACCAACAGGTAACAAGGTTGGCGGGGAATTATTTATTTGCAAAACAGCAGTCGGCCATGAGGCACAGGATGCCGATTTTTCCGGATTTCCTGATGGAGCTCACTCGCACCTGGGCTGAACCCAGGGCTCCCATAGTTCTGCCACTCTCCCAGTTCCTCGACGTCGCCGGCATGGAGGCTGCAGGAATCGCCAACGTCCCACAGATGGAGGACACGCTGGCGGCTCACTTGGCCCCCAGGATGTCGGGCGCAAAGCCAACTCTGCCCAGCAATCTGCCGCGCCTCGGCCTCCCAGCTCAAAAAATGTTACCAGGCTCAGGACCTTGCGGCCCGCGCCATGAACGCTTCGGCCATGATGCAGGCCTACTTGGCAGAGAAGCTGCAGGATCTATAGCAAACAATGAACAAAAAGGCTGCGGCAGAGATCCTAGAGGAAGTCCGTAAGGCGACTGACTTCGTCCTCCGGATGATGGGGACCGTGGCCATCGTTCAGGGGAGATGCATGGCTGAAGTGGTTATCGCCCAGCGCCACCTGTGGCTGACTTTGACGGACCTGCCGGAGGGCCAGCGGTACCCCTTCCTCCACCACCCAATTGAACTGACGGGGCTCTTCAGAGGGGCTCTGGAGCATATCCAGAGCAGGCTGGAGCAAAGACGAAAACAGGCTGAAACCTTGCGCAAGGGGATGCCGAGAAAAGCTTTCGCACCCCCCAGAGACACCAGTGGGAGCAGGGCCGTGCAGCCTCGATAACGCTCAGCCTCACGCCGTCTCCTGCAAAAAAGACCAGCTTACGACGGGGAGCAACGGCAGAGACCCGCAGCAGGACCATCTCAGGCTGGCCAGTTTTGGATCAGGAACAGGTTTGTTCCTCACCAAGCTGTTCCACCAAGAACTTCCTCGACGAACCGGGACAGAAGGCAGAAATTGGCCTGAAGAAACTGATCCACTTCATAGTTTTACAGGTTCGTCCGCCCATGTGGTACGGGAACCAAGACTTTTAAACCCAGACTTTATGTGTGAAATGCAGCAAAAAGCTGGTGACATTCGTGTGTGCATAAAACAAAATGTTTCTGCTATGTGTGTACATAAGACGCTTTGTTCTTTAAAACAGTGTTTTTCAACCACTGTTCCGTGGCACACTAGTGTGCTGCGAGTGATCGTCAGGTGTGCCGTGGAAATTATCCAATTTCACTTAACTGGTCTAAAAAGATTTTTTGAAAACAAATTAATTATCTAATAATATTCCATTTTCAAGTGTCTGTGCTGTAGTAAGGCTCCAGTATAGTTCTGCGTTCGGCCGTACGCCGATCCGTGTGCGCGTTCTGTGCGCAGGCAGTTCACCCCCATTGCTCAGCGTAAGGCTCCAGCGTTTTCGCACCAAATTCTTGACGTCATTTGAGCAGATGCAGGGCGGAGCGTTTACCTACGGGACAAATTGAGGTCGCTGATTGGTCATTTACTGACACGCCTACTGAACTGATTGACAGGTCGGGTGGAAAAAAAGGCGAGAGTTTGCAGCTTCTGCTGCAGCGGTGTTCTGTGTTTATAGGTTAATAAAAAGTTCTAACAAACTAAAAACAGGGAGCGCTGGTCCTGTTGCCCACACATCAGACCATTACACCAGGAAATCTGCAGAACCTCGCGCAGCCACATTGGACATGAGTTTAATTCGCTCGTGACAAATTCATTCATTTCTCATCATTTCAGTCATGAGTCAGCGGAGGAGGAAGCAATCACTTGACTTTTGGCAAAAAAACAAAAGAAAAGGCCAGATCTGGGATGAAGAAGGGGAATTTAATACATTTGTGTCACATACAGTGCAATTTGAAAGTGCAATTTGAATTAAGAAATATAAAATATGATAAAAATACATTTTTGTGTTTATTTCATTCCTATTCAAGACACTTTGAAAAGAATGACTATATATTTAATATAGGCGGATACAGAGTATCTTTGTTTACAATTTTGGTTGGTGGTGTGCCTCGTGATTTTTTCAATGAAAACACTGTGCCTTGGCTCAAAAAAGGTTGAAAAACACTGCTTTAAAACACGAAAATAAAGTACCAAAAGCACAAGCTACCCTGGTTCTTGACTCAAAAAAAAAAAAAAACACAGCACCATTTTTATGAAACCAGTCACGATGAAGGGAGAGGGCAATCACCTCTCCTCCCTCGTGAAACACAAGGTGTCAGGTCAGAAGACAATGAGCCTCAGCGGGGCGTCTGGAGTCTGTCTGGAGCAAGCAGACTTCCTGACGACCGCTGGTGGACAGGTCAGCTCGTCCGGGGCCGAGCGGGGTGGGGGGCAACTCCTCCCCCTCCCATACCCATGACACACAGACAACCCAGAATACACATGCCCCACAGGCTCAGCGCACACGCTCAGGCCTGGGGGACGTGTCATCCAAACACGCGGGTCATGTCAACAGTCTGTCAAGGCCTCCGGCTGCAGTTCCACAAGACTCCACCCCCGTTCACGGGGGTGCTGCTGTCAAACATAAACCCAGACCGTGCACACGTCTTAAGAGAGGAAATATCAACAATGCTGTAGAAAGGTGTGATAAATATTGTTCCAACACACAATATACACGGGTCACTACAGCAAGTATTTCCTCGTGCCCAAATGAGACCAGAGCTTGAGACCTATTCTGGATCTCAGAGCACTGAACAGAAGAATAAAAACTTACAAATTCAGAATGCTCACGCTGAGACAGGTGATCCAGTCTGTGAGACCGGGAGATTACACCTGCACAGTGGATTTGAAAGATGCATTTTTCCACGTTAGCATTTGGAAGAGACACAGAAAGTATCTCCACTTTGCATTCGAAGGAAAAGCTTACGAATTTCTGGCTCTACCTTTCGGACTAAAAACTGCACACGAACATTTACAAAATGTCTGGACGTGGCCTTGACCCCACTCAGGGGTCAGAATTATGAATTATCTGGACGATCTGTTGATCCTCGCCAAGAACAAAGCACAAGCACAGCTGCACTCACAGATGGTGATGGCTCACCTGGACGCTCTGGGCTTTGTCATAAACCTACAGAAAAGCAATCTGATACATCTCAGATTACCGTATTTCTGGATATATAGGTCAACACCATTCTGTACAGAGCATGGCTCTCAGAGGCACGGATTTCATCCATCTGTCTCTGCCTGGCATGCTTTCAGCTGGGCCAGAGAGTGTGTCTCAAACTGTGCCAGCGTCTCCTGGGTCTTCTGGCAGCAGCCATTGCCTACGTGCCTCAGGCCTTATTAAAAATGTGCGCTCTGCAGATATGGCTAAACAAACAAATGCACGTGCAAATGCATCCTACCTCCCTCAGGTGGGCAGGGAAGATACTGATCAGCCCAGAGTGCGTGACAACCCTGGAACCCTGGAGGGCTCCTTCAGTGTTCGCGACAGGCGTTCCGCTGGGACAAGTACTGTCTCGTGTGGTGATCACCACAGACGCTTCAAAGAGAGGTTGGGGAGCGTTTTGCAGAAACCAGCACGCCCAAGGGCTCTGGAAACAGCAAGAGGCAAGGCTCCACATCAACTTCCTGGAACTGAAAGCTGTTTTTCTGTCCATGAAGCACTTTTACAAGAAGGGACTGATTACAAAACAACACGTGTTGATAAAATCAGACAATCGGACGACAGTGTCTTTTATCAACAGAGAAGGGGGGACAAGGTCCTGACCCCTCCTCAGCCTGACACACAAGCTGCTCACGTGGTGCAGCCCCCGAATATTGTCACTGAGAACGACACACATCCCCGGCGAGCTAAACCATGGGGCAGACGCCCTCTCCAGAGGGCCACTGCTAGCCTCAGAGTGGAGGCTGAACCCGTGTATCGTGGACCAGATCTGGGCACGATATGGACGGGCATCCGTCGATCTGTTTGCCTGCAAAATCAGCACATACTGTGTCCTGTACTTCTCATTAAAGGAAACAGACGCACCGCTGGGAACCGATGCTCTGGTACACAGGTGGCCAGCAGGGGTGCTATATTACGCATCCCCCCGTCCCTCTGATTCAGGCGACGCTGGAACGTGTACGCAGGGGAGCTCTTTCCCTGATACTCATAGCCCCCAGATGGCCACAGAAACTGTGGTTACCAGAAATGATCTCACTGTTGTCAGGGACACCATGGCAGCTGCCCCCCCACAGGGACCTGCTGACCCAGGCCCACGGGTAGCTCCTTCACCCACGTCCAGAACTGTGGCAACTCTCAGCCTGGCCACTGAGAGGAACCGGCTGATGGCCTCCGGCCTCCCTGGTAACGTCATAAATACAATACAGGGAGCGAGAGCCCAGTCAACCTAGACTCTATACGCTCGCAAATGGCGTGTTTTTGAGGCCTGGTGTCTAGAAAGGAATATTATCTCATATTCCTGTGACCTGGTCCAGCTCCTCACTTTTCTACAAGACCTGCTGGAAAAAGGCCGCTCCTTTTCCACTATTAAGGTGTTTTTGTCAGCCATCTCGGCGTGTCACGAAGGCTGGGGAGGAAAATCACCTGGCACGCACCCTCTCATGATACGTTTCATGAAGGGCGTACTAAGGAAAAGGCCCCCCAGCAGGACCCTGGCCCCAGACTGGGACCTACAGTTAGTCCTGGATGCTTTGTGTGGGCCTCCATTTGAGCCACTCAGCAGCATTAAGATAGACTTGTTATCTTATAAAACTGCTTTGCTCTTAGCTCTTTGCTCAGCTAAACGTGTGGGTGACCTCCACGCTTTATCTGTGCACGCAATGTGTACCAGGTTTGCCCCAGACGGGTCAAAGGTCACCTTGCGTCCTAACCCCGCATTCGTCCCAAAGGTTCCGACTCTAAATCCCAGAAGTCTGGACTTTGAGCTCTCAGCGTTTTCTCCCCACCTTGTTCTCACTAAGAAACAGAGAAGGTTGAATGCACTCTGCCTTGTTAGGGCCCTGAGTGTTTACATCAACAGAACTGTCAGTTGGAGGAAAACAAACCAACTGTTTGTATGTTTTGCCAATCCTGCTGCTGGCAGAGCCCTTTCAAAGCAGCGTCTCTCACACTGGGTGACTGAGGCCATAAAAAGTGTGTACAGCAGCAAAGGTCGACAGGTGCCCTCTGGGGTACATGCCCATTCCACTCGAGGCCTAGCTGCCTCATGGGCTCTGGTGTACCAGTGGCAGACATCTGTGCTGCTGCCAACTTGAGTTCCACAAACACGTTTGCAAAACACTACAGTTTGGATGTCACTGCATGTGATGTCACTTAAAGACCGTGTAAAGTGAATTTCAATATTTTCTTCAATAAACATTATAAATGTCATAATTGTAATTTGTAAATGAGTAAAAAGTCTCAAAATTGTAGCTCAATTAATTTTGGAGTTATAGATCAAACTGTGTATAAAGATATGTCTGTTTCAGGATTTTTTAGGCGTGTTTTAAATGTGACTGCGTTTCGTCACGCGGTCTAAAGCCCCACCCCCTGCAGCTCCAGCCGTATAAATTAGTTCTTCGCCTCGGTGGAGCCGTTCACTCGCGAATCGCAGATAGCATCAGATAGCAATAGCTATAGCTCCTTTTTTGCTAAGAAAATGCGACAGGTCCATTGCATACTTAGTTATCAACGTGATTACTCTATATTTTAATCACCAACACAGACCCCGCATGCGATGTGACCGGGTCGGACCGGGTGCAGCGAGTCCGCTCATCTTCTAAAATAGCGCTTATTATTAAACACATAACAGCGGAGTTATGAATTATAGTTGTGTCCTCAACTTTAAAAACAAAACCAGAGTTGTTTGTGCACTAAAAACAGCGTAACTCTTGGAAAAAGGAGCTGCTGTTACAGCCAGAACTCAGATAAAAACAGAGCAGGTTTACTGGATCTCTGCTGCACCTGTCTGCCTCTCCACACACAGCTCAGGCTGTGAAGAACGATGCCGACCGTCACAGTGGTCACTGTCTGACTCAGAGTCTGAGTCTGGCTCTGGAGGTTCAAATGAGTAGGGCTGGAGAACTCCAATTAGGCTGCCAGCCTTCGCGAACATCTTCAGGGTGCAGGACACGGGCGCAGTACTGCGCTGAAACCACGCCCACGCGCTGACACGCCCCCAGCGTTTCAGACCAGGGCACAATTATGTTTTTTCATTATTTTTGAGACTTAATTTTATAAGGTAAACAATGTTTGACAATGTCAGATTTATATGGGTGATTAATAACACATATTTATGCCGTGTGACAAACTCAAAACACACATTTAATTTTACTTTACACGGTCTTTAAGCTGTCCTCTCTAACACACAGTAGAGAACAGCCAAAATGCCTAAAGTATAAAGGCAGAAGTTCTCACAAGCATGCATTTTTCCAGAGCATTTTCAAGGGCGTGAATGAATTACATTCCCATAGTCAATGTGTTGCACTGAGTGTACTGACTGATAAGGGCACTGAAAGTTATGCACCATAACTCATGTTCCCTGAAGGAAGGGAACGAGGTGCAACACATGTTTGCCCTTTCAATGCCCAAGCTCGGTGAAGTGCACTTGGAGAAAGTTAGATGGGCGCACGCGTCTTTATACCAAGAGGGCGGGGCCTCTGTGGTGACGCTGATGCCCACCTGCCGTAAAGACGTGAATGTATTACTTCAGGTGAACCGCGCGGCGGCGCAATTCCCATAGTCAATGTGTTGCACCTCATTCCCTTCCTTCACGGAACATGAGTTATGGTGCATAACTTTCAGTTTTCCATGTTTTCTACCAACCCATAAAATAAATAAATAAACAGTCATTTTACATTGTCCTGTGAAAAGGTTTCGTTTTCTGACTGTATCTATTGAATTTTTTACCCTTTTGTTTGTCTTACAAACTTTTTATGTTGAGGGGAAAAAACAGCATTGAACAGTAAGTTGGCACTTGTTAAGACCTAAAAACAACACTGTGTAAAAAATAGTGTCATACATATTGGTCATAAGTGGACCTTAACTATGAAACTGTTTAATTATAAGAACGTAAGAATATGAAGTAAAATAAAATTGGTTAAAAAAAGATTACAGCATGCTAGAATTCTGTTTTGGTTTTGCCACGTTGGCAGCAATATGCTTCACATATACGGAAGGGCATTGCATTCAACCATGAAAATATTTTTTTGGAGCTTATGTAGTAAAAACGTGATAATTATGTAGTAAAAACGTGATAATTATGTAGTAAAAACGTGATACTAAGTAGTAATAACGTGATACTATGTAGTAAAAACGTGATACTATGTAGTAAAAACGTGATAATTATGTAGTAAAAACGTGATACTAAGTAGTAAAAACGTGATACTATGTAGTGAAAACGTGATACTATGTAGTAAAAACGTGATAATTATGTAGTAAAAACGTGATACTAAGTAGTAAAAACGTGATACTTATGTAGTTAAAATGCGATAACAATTCAGGAGGAGCGTTTCCTTTAAATAGAGTAGACCTGCAGACTTCTACATATATCAGATGGGACAATGGTTAAGACCGTTGCCTTTCATGCAGATGACGCAGGTTCGAGTCCAACCTGGTCTGACTGATTTTTTTTTTTCTTCTTTGGATTATTTATATAATAATATTTATGCTGAAAATACTTTGCTTATCAGCGTGATTGGGGTGTAATGTGGTTAAGTGACGTCTTAATTTATTAGGCTTCATGCTGTCCGCTGCTAATATTTTAAGACATAACAGACACACCGGTCTTTCCTCATCTCCCACCTTCGTCACAGTGAAGCCAAGGCTAAATACGCTTTCTTATTATCTTCGTCTGTCTTCGCCTTTCTTTTCATCCCTGTTAAATATTTCTCCATGCTGTATCTTCACTGCACTTTCTAAAACTTCTCATGCGCTGCTGTGGCTTCTTACTCTGTGAAAAAACTTCTGTGCGCTCAGTCTGACAATAACAGCGCCACTGCCCCTACTGGCGCGGATGTGTAATTACACTTACCATTTCATACAGTTCAATACAGTATTACAAACCTATCAAAAGTAATGGCAAAAGACTGAAAATAGTTTATATATTTACAATAAATGCATGTACAAATAAGCTAACAGGGAGTGCCTGTATGTTGTTGTTTTTTTAATTTCGTTTTACGCAAGTTGAAGCAGTTGAAAGACTTCAGCTTTAGGCTTAAAATTTGTTTACAGAACTCCTTTGGTTTTTTTTATTTTTTTTTACAGAGATTCTTTATTGTTGTTCGCAATGGGATGTGTGCAGTGCAGCGAGATTATGTACACACGGTCCCAATTAAAAGGGGGAAGATATCCAGTAGTCTGGATATCTGCTCGTTGGTTACGTATTGTAACCCCAGATTATACTTCGTATAGCTCGCCCTTTAGCTCCTATTGGATATCTTCCCCCGCGACAGCGTCATACTGAATAACCTTTTAGTCCACGCCCACCTACAGTGTGGGCCCGCCCCGTGTGCATAAAAGTCCACCACACGGAAGGAACAGCCTCTTTTCATCATTCACCGTTATACAGAAGACCTGTCTACACCTACTACGACTATGTCTACTCCTACTCCGATAGGAAGAGTATGCGCGAAGTGCTACGGGGAATTCCTGCAGGACTTTGACCCGCACCTCGTGTGCGTGAAATGTCTGGGACCCGGTCATGGTCTGGACCACTCCTGCCGCATCTGTGCTGTTCTGCCCGCCGACGTGCGGGAGCGCCGGGCCGCTCTGCTTGAGTTAGCCCAAGGCGCGCGCCCCCGTAGGGACGAATCTACGGGGGGGGAGCGAGAGGCCGCCCCGCTAGGGCTAGCCGGAGAACGCACGCGGTCATGGAGGGCTGAGTCCGTGGAGACCCAGGATACTCAGCCGGACGAGCAGCCGGACTGGTCATCCGATAGAGAGCACGAGAGCGAGGCGAGCACAATCCACTCTCTCTTCAGCGGCTTGGAAACTCCCGACGAGGAAGGAATGGACCCGGGGCCGGAGCCCTCCTCCTCGCCGAGTTCTTCTTCCATAGGTGAGCTGCTGCACGCACTCCCGGCCATCATCAAAGAGTCGGCAGAGACCGCAGGCGTGGATGTCCCAGTGCCGCCTCTGCCAGAGCCCGACGGCATGCTGGGGAGGTTTAGCGCCACTCCGACTCGACGCGTGGACCCAATATGGCCACGCTTCCCGGGCGTACTGAAGTACTGGACAGAGGGCACAGCAGACCCTGCAAAGATGAAGGCACCCCTGTCGGAATACGCCGCCGTAACGAAGGTGGAGGGTCTCACCGAGCAGGGTTTCCCGTCGGTGCCCCCCCTGGAGCTGGGCCTAGCAGATGTTTTTGGCGCCAAAACAACTAGGCTGGACCAGAAGCCCGCCCCATCCGGTAAGCTAGACCAAACAGAGCTACAGCTAGCTAACCGAACGTACCAGAGCTCCATGCAGGCTGCAGCAGCAGGCAACAACGTGGCGCTGATTGCGTATCACATGTCCAAGCTGCTGAACAAAGCTGAGCTGCCGGAGCAGCTGAAGGGCTCGCTCGGCACGATGGCAGACGTGATTCTGTACCTGTGCGGCGCCCTCACCTCCTGCCTGTCCCGCAACACAGGGTGGCTAACCATGATCCACCGCTCCGTCTGGCTACGCCAAGCGCCGAACATGGCGGAGTCCATAAAGAGAGAACTGCTCCAAGGGAAGTTCTCATCGGAGGACCTGTTCGGGACAAGTCTGAAGGACTTTAGAGAAAAGTCCAAGAAGGCAGAGGAGACGTCTGAGGCTGTGAAGATGATGATAGATGCTCAGCGCCCCTCACGGAAGTGGAAGGACGATCGCCAGCAGAGGCAGCAGTACAGACAGTCCACGGCTGCAGCTGCCTCCAACAATGCAGCCCCCCAGAACCCCCTCCATACAAGGAGCAGCGGTATCAGAACCAGTACCAGAACCAGTTCCGCAAGCCGCCTGCAGCGCAGCAGTTCCAGAAGGGCGGTCGCCATCAGGGGCAGAACTGGTCAGGACAAAACTGGTCGGGGCAAAAACACCAGCAGCAGTACCAGCAGCCACGCAAGCGCGAGCAGAAAAAATGACTGGCTGCAGGGAGTGTGCATGAAAGAAGTTCTGTGTCTGATTTGTTTTCAATAAATCAAGAGAGTGAACAGAATGTGGTTTCTTTTGTGTCGAGCTCGTCCGTGGGGTCACGTCGCCCTCTAGCGGCTCAGGTATGCACACTTCCCACCACTGATAAAAAGCTGGTCTCCAATAAACAGCTTTCTTCTTCACAACTCTACAAAACCAGGTATTTCACATCTTTCAATGAACCCTCACAGCCGAAGCCAGGTCATCTGCGCTGCAGCTCTGAGCGTAGCAGGAGGAAACGCGTCTCTCAGAGCGAACACGAGCCACCGCTGAAGCGGAGGGCAGTGTGTAGCGGAAGTGACGTTTTCCCTCCACGCGGGCTCACCCCCACTACAAGCTCGAGGGGGCCTGTCCATCCCTTTCCGGCCAGGGCTCCCGTGGGCCACTCACGTGGCGGAGGTAGAGCCCTCGAAATGGTTGATGACCATGTCGCGCGCGAACGATCACGCGCGCCCACTGTCGGAGAGACACGCCCAGTGGAGGGAGCTGTGCACTCTCGACAAGTGGATGGATGCGCTCATCCGCAGAGGTTATGCGCTTCAGTTCGCGGCAAAACCTCCTCCTTTCAGAGGAATATTAAAAACAGAGCTGACAGACTCGGAGCAGACCTCCTCCCTGAGGACAGAAATAACAGAGTTGCTGTCAAAGGGAGTGGTTGCCAGAGTACCGGACGAGGAGAAAAACACGGGGTTTTACTCCCGTTACTTTCTCGTCACGAAGAAATCAGGCGGCTGGAGGCCGATTCTCGACCTATCGGCGTTCAACAAATCGATCGTAAAGAGGGGTTTTCACATGCTGACAATGAAGCAGCTGCTGAAAAATGTAAAAAAGGACGATTTCTTCACCTCACTCGACCTGCGGGACGCTTATTGGCACATACCAATAGTTCCAAAACACAGGAAGTTCCTGCGCTTCTCCTTCGAGGAAGCTCAGTTCGAGTTCGAGAGGTTACCCTTCGGCTACTCTTTAGCCCCGCGCACATTTACGAGATGCGTGGGGACCGCACTCCAGCCGCTGCGCACAGCTGGAATGAGGATTTTCTTCTACCTCGACGATCTGCTTCTGTTAAGCAGCTCGAGGCAGGAGGCTGCAGCTCAAACCAAAGTTTTAGCAGAACATTTGTTAAAACTGGGGTTTTCAATCAACTGGGGGAAAAGTTCCCCCCTCCCAGCTCAAAAGATTATTTATCTGGGGGTAGAACTCAACTCGTGCACAATGAGAGCTCGTCTTTCCGAGCAGAGAGCGCACGACCTGGCAACTCAGCTGTCGCGGGTCAGACCAGGAAAATTAGTGACAGCGGCGACCATCATGCGGCTTCTGGGGCTGATGGCGGCCGGTCACGTGGTCGTGGAGTTAGGTTTGTTGCATATGAGGACGATGCAACGCTGGTTTGCCCGCCTGCACGTGGATCCGGTGCATCAGAAGAGGCGGATGATCAGAGTTCCCCTTTCCGCGGAAGACGACCTACGTCACTGGGGGAACCCTCTGACGTTGTCAGAAGGAGTCTCCATGACCACACCTACGTCTCATATCCCAGTCTTCACGGACGCTTCCCTGATGGGCTGGGGGGCGACGTGTCTGGGTCGAACGGTGGGGGCGAGGTGGCCAGAACACACTCGCCTCCATATAAACGTTTTAGAACTTCTGACATCCCAGTCTTCACGGACGCTTCCCTGATGGGCTGGGGGGCGACGTGTCTGGGTCGAACGGTGGGGGCGAGGTGGCCAGAACACACTCGCCTCCATATAAACGTTTTAGAACTTCTGACAGTTTACAAAGTGGTGAAGCATTTTGCTCCCCTGCTTCGAGACCAACATGTACTGATACACACCGACAACCAGGTGGCAGCATCGTACATAAATCGACAAGGCGGTGTCCGCTCAGCCCAGCTGCTGGACGTGGCGAAGCAGCTCCTGCTCTGGGCTCACCAGAACCTACGCTCTCTGCGAGCAGTGTACATTCCTGGGGTTCTGAACAGAGGAGCGGACATCATGTCGAGGGGAGGGCCACGTCAGGGAGACTGGGCTCTACACCCCGACATAATAAAACAGATCTGGTCCAGGTTCGGTCAACCGAGCGTGGACCTGTTTGCGTCACGGGAGAACGCGCAGTGTCCACTGTGGTTCTCTCTGAGCCCGAAGGACGACCCTCCTCTGGGAGTGGACGCTTTTGCGCACAGCTGGTGGCCAGAGAAACTAATGTACGCTTTTCCACCTGTGGCTCTCGTACCACGCGTTCTGGAGCGAGTCCAGAGGGAGAAGCTGTCAGTCATCCTGATAGCTCCAGAGCGCAAATACGCGCTGTGGTTCCCGGTCCTCCAGCAGCTGTTGTGGGACGAACCCCTGCAGCTTCCGTGGAGAGAGGATGCGCTTCTGCAGGCAGGAGGGGCGATCACGCACCCTCCAGAGATAGGCCAACCCCTGTGGGCTTGGAGGCTGAACGGAACCGTTTAACTCGTCTGGGCCTATCTCCAGCCGTGGTAAAAACTATTCAAGACGCACGCGCGACGTCCACATCAACTGTGTACGCGTCAAAATGGGCAGCTTTCCAGCGCTGGTGCACTGAAAAAGGTGTCGAGCCCACATCATGTGAGCTGAGATGCGTGTTGTCGTTCCTGCAGCTGTTATTAGATAGGAATTTGGCGTATAATACCATTAAGGTATATGCAGCCGCTATTTCCTCATGTCATGAAGGTTTTGGTGACAAGACGTTATTTAATCAAACGCTGTTGAAGCGTTTTCTGCAAGGTGTGCGCAGACGTCAACCAGTGAGGCGTGACCTCTCACCTCAGTGGGATCTGCCCCTGGTTTTACGTGCCCTGCTCAAAGCTCCTTTTGAACCTCTGAACAACGTGTCACTGAAGTTCCTGTCACTCAAAACTGCACTCTTACTGGCGCTGACGTCAGCAAAGAGAGTGAGCGACCTGTGTGCGTTATCTGTGGCCCCATCATGTTTACAAATCCAACAAGATGGAAGCTCTGCTATTTTAAGGCCCAACCCAGCTTTTATGCCAAAGAACTTAAACAGTACGTTTAAATCAAGGCAAATTTTTTTGAATGGGTTCCATCTTCCTCCTCACACTTCAGAGGAGGAAGCCAAACAACATTTGTTGTGCCCAGTCCGTGCGCTACAGTACTATGTGACACGAACGACCAGTTTACGCCAGTCCCAGAGTTTGTTCATCCACTACAGGGACAGCTCTGTGGGGCGAGCTCTGTCATCCCAGCGGCTCTCACACTGGCTGTGTGAAGCCATCTCAGAAGCTTACAGAGTGTGTGGAGCAGAACCTCCTCAGACGCTACGTGCTCATTCTACACGGGCATTAGCGTCCTCTGCAGCCTTACATGGCGGGATGACAGTAAGCGATATCTGTTTGGCGGCCTCGTGGGCCACGCCCTGCACGTTCATAAAATATTACCTGCGTGACATGTCAGGTCCCTCCATGACTAATTCAGTCCTGGGAGTTATGGATTAGCAGGGTAACGTTTTCATGTGGTGTTCTGCACTCCACCTGCCTCTGTGCAGGATGGGTGAGTGTTGCCATCAGTCTCAGGGCTCTGGGACTGAGCCTTGTTGTGCTGTTATAAAAAATAAAAAAAAAAAAAAACAAAAAAAAACACAAAAACAATATTCCTGTCAGGTCTCAGTGCAGGCCTGCAGGCTTATCCACCGATCACCAGCACCCTCCTCTGGTGCGTCGTGACGTAGAACGTACGGATGACGTATGAGGAAGGACAGAGGTGTTTTTGGGTGAGCAAGGACTTCATGCTTGGGCTGGACCCAATGGGGCATGGACTACATCCTGCTACGCCCTTTATCCAATAGGAGCTAAAGGGCGAGCTATACGAAGTATAACGTTGGTTACGTATTGTAACCCCAGATTATACGAGTATAGCGGAGCCCTTTAGCTATGTGGGCCCCATTGGCTTTTGGACGGCTGAATGATAAGCTGTTCGAGGCTGTTCCTTCCGTGTGGTGGACTTATATGCACACGGGGCGGGCCCACACTGTAGGTGGGCGTGGACTAAAAGGTTATTCAGTATGACGCTGTCGCGGGGGAAGATATCCAATAGGAGCTAAAGGGCTCCGCTATACTCGTATAATCTGGGGTTACAATACGTAACCAACGTTTTCTCTTCCATCTAAAGTCATTCATATCTCCTAAAACCACTCAATGTATATTTCTCCTGCTTTCAGAGTGTAATTATACATGACTTTTCTACTAAACGATTGCCTGTATAGCACATTTGAGATTAAATTCGATTTTTTATTAATTTTTGAAGACATGCAACAAGGTCGCGCTAGCATAAAATTAGCATCGTTTTCTCTTCCATCTAAAGTCATTCATATCTCCTAAAACCACTCAATGTATATTTCTCCTGCTTTCAGAGTGTAATTATACATGACTTTTCTACTAAACGATTGCCTGTATAGCACATTTGAGATTAAATTCGATTTTTTATTAATTTTTGAAGACATGCAACAAGGTCGCGCTAGCATAAAATTAGCATCGTTTTCTCTTCCATCTAAAGTCATTCATATCTCCTAAAACCACTCAATGTATATTTCTCCTGCTTTCAGAGTGTAATTATACATGACTTTTCTACTAAACGATTGCCTGTATAGCACATTTGAGATTAAATTCGATTTTTTATTAATTTTTGAAGACATGCAACAAGGTCGCGCTAGCATAAAATTAGCATCGTTTTTTCTTCCATCTAAAGTCATTCATATCTCCTAAAACCACTCAATGTATATTTCTCCTGCTTTC
Source organism: Garcialebias charrua (assembly GCA_038048925.1). Lineage (NCBI taxonomy): Eukaryota > Metazoa > Chordata > Actinopteri > Cyprinodontiformes > Rivulidae > Garcialebias > Garcialebias charrua. The sequence goes on from JBBPBX010011706.1 coordinate 40,221, forward strand.
AGAGTGTAATTATACATATTATATAGAGTGTAATTATACATAATTATATTGCGCTGGTATTGCTCCAAAATGAGTCACTAACACGCACTGGTATACAAGCTATCCCCGTCATGACGCGCTAACACTCACCGGCTACAGAAAGCTTGACGGGCGTAGCAACAGTAACTAAGGGGGCGGGGCTTCTGCGAAAGGTTTCTAATTTTCTAACTCTAATACAATACACATTAAGCTACTTCATATATATACATTATTTTTTAACAATTCAGTTTTGATCATTTTCTTAAATGTACACATTGACTTGGCATTTTTAACATCATTCTCCAAACCATTCCACGATCTAATTCCCTGGATTGAGGTAGACCGACCCATCAAACTAGTTCTGTATTTTGGTTTTACAAATATCTCTGTTCCCTTGAGATTATAACAACTTTGTCTTTTAACAAAATGTATTTGGATATTTAAAGGTAATGTGTTATTCTGAGCCCTATACATAACTGATAAAATATTATAATCTACCAAATCATGGAACTTCAATAACTTCAGTTGATAAAATAATGTGCTTGATGGATGACAGTAATGTTTTCTAGTGATAATTCTTACAGCTCTTTTCTGTAAAACAAAAATAGGCTTTGTGATTGTTTTACACGCTTTCCCCCAAACATCAATACAATAGATTAAGTGTGGAACAATGATTGTGTTATACAACAAATACAGAGCTTTATCATTCAATAAGTCTCTGACTTTGTACAGTACTGCAATAGATTTAGCTATTTTTATTCTTACAGAATTTATGTGTTGTTTCCATGTCAGTTTGTCATCAATGATAACACCCAAAAACTTCACCTCACTCACTCTACAAATCTCAACACCCTCAATTTTGAATAGAACATCAACAGTTTTATTTTTATTACTGAATATCATGTAATTAGTTTTATCTCAATTTAATGATAATCAACATCTATAAAAACTCTTGAATGAAACCAGGATTATGAGCTATGACAACACTCAATTTCCCTTTGAGATTAATAAAGTATTTTTGAATTGAACTAAATGATTATGTGAGATCTTTGCTTAAAACTTTGGCATGTTGCCTTCTTTTCATGGATAGGCACTTTGAACTTAGAGTTAGTTACTCTTATTTTTGAACAGGACCTAAGTTTGTTAAAGCTTTACATTTTTTAGATGTATTTATTCTGATGTTGAATATTTTCATTGATACACATTTGATTAAATATCTTCGTTATCTTTCTTGATATTAATGGAATTACACTACAAGGTTAAGTAATTATTTATTATTCCTCAACTTGATCTGAAAAAGCAGTTGTGACTGACTACACATTACTTTCTTTATTTTTATGATTGTTTCTTAATGCCAGAAATTTGGACTTTAGTAAAATGATAGTTTCTCCGCAGGGTGGCTGGACTCTCCCTTAGAGATAGGGTGAGAAGCTCAGTCATCCGGGAGGGACTCGGAGTAGAGCCGCTGCTTCTCCACATCGAGAGGAGCCAGTTGAGGTGGCTCGGGCATCTGGTTAGGATGCCTCCTGGACGCCTCCCTGGTGAGGTGTTCCGGGCATGTCCCACCGGGAGGAGACCCAGAGGAAGACCCAGGACACGCTGGAGGGACTATGTTTCTCGGCTGGCCTGGGAACGCCTTGGGATTCCCCCAGAGGAGCTGCTCCAAGTGGCTGGGGAGAGGGAAGTCTGGGCCTCCCTACTTAGGCTGCTACCCCCGCGACCCGACCCCGGATAAGCGGAAGAAGATGGATGGATGGATGGATAGTTTTGAAGCATGACTGATTAAAAGAAAAATACAAAATTAAACAAATAATTGAACAATGTTCAAATATAATGCTCTAAAATATGTGATTTTATAACATTTACTAGGGGTTTGCACGTTTTTAAATTTAAGTAGCTAAGAGACACACATACAGGCAACTACATGATTACTCACCTGTCATGACGGTAAATGATAATAAGTGTCACAATAAGAATTATTGTCTAATTAACAAATTTTGGGGGGTGTTGAAAGCAAAACAATCAGAAACCGCAGCCAGGCAGATTATTTTTTTATTTATCCTCATACCTCAGCTGACAGACATAGTTGGCACTTTTGTGTGCATCTGAACATTACACAGAAAAAAAAATCAGTTTGATTACATTTCTGATTTTTGTAGAAACTGTCAAACCTTCTTATCAATGCAGATACGGTGACTCACTGCCAAATTTTCCCTCCGTTCTGCAAATGCAAGGCTTCATCCAGCATCAACTCAGGCATGTGATGAGAAGTATTTTCAGCAGCAAGCTGTTTTATATTTATGTCTTTGTTTGTCGAGAGCGAGGCGTTCGTATAAGCGCGCTCCTGGAGCTGTGACGGGGTGTGTGTACATAAACGTTCGACTGTGTCTGGAAAAGTTTCTCTTCGTGTGAAAAAGCTTTTCCCACCTTCATTCAAGGAGCTCCTTTTTCTGACGAGTTTTACTCAAATCTGTTCTTTAATCTCCAACTCCTGAAAAGTTTTTTGAGAAAGCGATTCCCACCCAGAGCTAAAATAGACAGAGATGAGTAGAAAGATGGCAATGAAAGATATTTTTCAATCTGTTCTTTTTTTCTGTCCCAGTGATCGCTATCAAGTTTTGTACTTAGGTTTCTCCTCTCACTTTATCCCTACCCTCCGGCTGTCTGTTCATCACATTTTCACCTCACATCGACCTCCCGCTCATTTTTCTCCATCTGTATTCCGATGCTGAGTCCATGGATGAGCAGGACGAGAAAAGGCCACTGTGCAGTGTCAACAGGAACCTGTCAGATGTTTAAATTGTTGCACTGATGTATTTGAACTCTTCTGTCGTAACGCAATCAGAGGCATGTTTTTTTATTGATCACAAGGCAAGGTTATTTGTTGCATGCCCCAGGTTTTAAAAGCACAGCTGATTTATTGTTGAAGCTCACAGAATACTAAACACAGACAAACATTTTGACTGAAATGGGTTTTGCTTCTTTTGTCAGTTGAGAAGAATGATGGTCTTGAGGAGTGGCTGTCACTTCAAACTGTTTGCAGAGTTTGTGCTTCAGATTAAACATTTCAAGCCCTGCTCACCCTGTCTGACAGGTTAGAAGGAATCTGGTTTCAGAGTGGTTGGTACCAAGTTCTGGTTTGAGACCAGGTTGATCCATGAAGGGCATCCCATATAAAACTAAGTGACCAAATCTTTTGTGTAGATCACGTTCTGCTCATTTTAGTTCACGTTCTGCTCATTTTAGTTCATGTTGTGCTAATTTGAGTTCATGTTCTGCACGTTTCACATTCTGCTAAATTTAGTTCATGTTTTGCTCATTTTAGTTCATGTTCTGTTCATTTTAGTTCATGTTCTGCACATTGTAGTTCATGTTCTGTTCATTGTAGTTCATGTTTTACTCATTTTAGATAATGTTTTGTTCATTTTAGTTCATGTTTTACTCATTTTAGTTCATGTTCTGCACAGTTTATTCATGTTCTGCTCATTTTAATTCATGTTCTGTTCATTTTAGTTCATGTTCTATCATTTTAGTTCATGTTTTACTCATTGTAGTTCATGTTCTGTTCATTTTAGTTCATGTTTTACTCATTTTAGTTCATGTTCTGCACATTTATTCATGTTCTGCTAATTTTAGTTCATGTTCTGTTCATTTTAGTTAACGTTTTACTCATTTTAGTTCATGTTCTGCACATTTTATTCATGTTCTGCTAATTTTAGTTCATGTTCTGCACATTTTATTCATGTTCTGCTCATTTTAGATCATGTTTTGTTCATTTTAGTTCATGTTTTACTCATTTTAGTTCATGTTCTGCACAGTTTATTCATGTTCTGCTCATTTTAATTCATGTTCTGTTCATTTTAGATCATGTTTTGTTCATTTTAGTTCATGTTTTACTCATTTTAGTTCATGTTCTGCACAGTTTATTCATGTTCTGCTCATTTTAATTCATGTTCTGTTCATTTTAGTTCATGTTCTATCATCTTAGTTCATGTTTTACTCATTTTAGTTCATGTTCTGTTCATTTTAGTTCATGTTTTACTCATTTTAGTTCATGTTCTGCACATTTTATTCATGTTCTGCTAATTTTAGTTCATGTTCTGTTCATTTTAGTTTGCGTTTTACTCATTTTAGTTCATGTTCTGCACATTTTATTCATGTTCTGCTAATTTTAGTTGATGTTCTGCACATTTTAGTTCATGTTGTGCTCATTTTAGTTCACGTTCTGATCATTTTAGTTCATGTTCTGCTAATTTGAGTTCATGTTCTGCTCATTTTAGTTCATGTTCACCTCATTTTAGCTCATGTTCTGTTCATTTTAGTTCACGTTCTGCACATTTTAGTTCATGTTCTGTTCATTTTAGTTCATGTTCTGTTCATTTTAGTTCATGTTCTGTTCATTTTAGTTCATGTTCTGCTCATTTTAGCTCATGTTCTGTTCATTTT
>JBBPBX010011707.1:0-53555 GCA_038048925.1 Garcialebias charrua
GATAATTCAATCATGTTTCCAATCATTTTACAACAAACTGTTTGGTTTAATCAATGTTGAAAGTTTATTATCAAATTTCATACTTGATGATGTAAAAGCTTTTGTTTTATTTTGCTGTATTTCTTGATTTTATTTTACTTTTGATTACAATAAAGCTTGTGATTGTGGAATAGTTTGACCTCCTTGTAATAATTTGAGTGGAATGCACTGATTTATTTTCAATAGAACAAAACATCTTCATTTTAATTTGAGACCTAGTTTTGAGGAATCTTACATCAATTTACATCAAATTACTGGTGCCCTGCTACAAGTCCAAATTCTTAGTTTACATGTGTTCAAATGTTCCATAAATCAACCAGAAATGGACCTTTAGATGACAGTTTAAAAAAAAGTTCCAACAAGGTCTTCACATGGTCCAGACCTTTGTTTTCCAACAAGGTCTTCACATGGTCCAGACCTTTGTTTTCCAACAAGGTCTTCACATGGTCCAGACCTTTGTTTTCCAACAAGGTCTTCACATGGTCCAGACCTTTGTTTTCCAACAAGGTCTTCACATGGTCCAGACCTTTGCTTTCCAACAAGGTCTTCACATGGTCCAGACCTTTGTTTTCCAACAAGGTCTTCACATGGTCCAGACCTTTGCTTTCCAACAAGGTCTTCACATGGTCCAGACCTTTGTTTTCCAACAAGGTCTTCACATGGTCCAGACCTTTGCTTTCCAACAAGGTCTTCACATGGTCCAGACCTTTGCTTTCCAACAAGGTCTTCACATGGTCCAGACCTTTGTTTTCCAACAAGGTCTTCACATGGTCCAGACCTTTGCTTTCCAACAAGGTCTTCACATGGTCCAGACCTTTGTTTTCCAACAAGGTCTTCACATGGTCCAGACCTTTGCTTTCCAACAAGGTCTTCACATGGTCCAGACCTTTGTTTTCCAACAAGGTCTTCACATGGTCCAGACCTTTGCTTTCCAACAAGGTCTTCACATGGTCCAGACCTTTGTTTTACAACAAGGTCTTCACATGGTCCAGACCTTTGTTTTCCAACAAGGTCTTCACATGGTCCAGACCTTTGCTTTCCAACAAGGTCTTCACATGGTCCAGACCTTTGTTTTACAACAAGGTCTTCACATGGTCCAGACCTTTGTTTTACAACAAGGTCTTCACATGGTCCAGACCTTTGCTTTCCAACAAGGTCTTCACATGGTCCAGACCTTTGCTTTCCAACAAGGTCTTCACATGGTCCAGACCTTTGCTTTCCAACAAGGTCTTCACATGGTCCAGACCTTTGTTTTCCAACAAGGTCTTCACATGGTCCAGACCTTTGTTTTCCAACAAGGTCTTCACATGGTCCAGACCTTTGTTTTCCAACAAGGTCTTCACATGGTCCAGACCTTTGTTTTCCAACAAGGTCTTCACATGGTCCAGACCTTTGTTTTCCAACAAGGTCTTCACATGGTCCAGACCTTTGTTTTCCAACAAGGTCTTCACATGGTCCAGACCTTTGTGGAGCAGCAGGAGACCCCAACGTGCACTGGGATGTGAGGGATGTGCACGTGGCTGTGACGCATGTTTGTGTTGACAAATGATTGAAACATCTGGAGAACTTGATGTTGACAAATGATTGAAACATCTGGAGAACTTGATGTTAAAGTTTCACCTGGACCTTCAAGATCAAGTGAATAAATCAATAGAAGTGAAATGAATCAAAAGGTGATGAAGAGCCACTAGAAGAAGATGAAGAGCTGCAGGTGTTTGACCCCGGGGTCACATGGTCCAGCAGCTGCTCAGACACTTCATTGATCTTCTGTCATGACTAATAGTTGTTGTTGCAGCACAAACACAAGTGTTGCTTTGAAAGCAGCAACGTGTTGCTGTGATGTTGCTCTCCTCTCTCCACACCTCCTGTGTGTTGTGTGTGAAACATGTTCACACAACAACTAACTGTGGCTGCTTCACATCTGCCTTCACATCTGCTCTGGAGCTCATTTACAGCTCAGTGCTGCCACCTGCTGGATCCACTCACAAACTACATGCAGGAACATCTGCAAACATCTGGCTTCAGCATCCAGCTGATGTTCATCTGTGCACTCTGAGTTCACATTTCACTCTTTTGATCCATCAGCATCATTTTTAGGACTTCTTCTCATTTGCTCATGTTCCATCACATGACCTGTCTGAGGACTTTCCTTTCACTCAGACATGGACAAAACATGATCACCCTTTCATTAATGTCCACTTACAGGACCTGCTGCTTCTTTGTTTGTTTGTTTGTGTAAACAATGCTGCAGGTAAATAAATTGCTCGTTGGAACTAATAAAGTCGTCTGATAGTTGGATTAAATGACAAAACACAAAACAAAGTAAAGATTTCACAAACATGAACTAAATTCAATGTTTTCTTGAAATGATTGGACTTTATAGCTCATTCAATGTAATTATCAGTGTGTTGTAAAACGTGCACGTTATGACACATATGATGTGACTCAGATCAAAGTCAAGTTTTTTGGACTAACAGAACTCTTTCAAGTGGATTCACAGTGACAGATGTTCAGTGTGAGGAGGAAGATCTGCAGCTGGATCTCAGCACGTTTGATCCACAGGAAGAACTCTTGTGGTTCTGAAAAGACCTCCAGCTTCAGAACACAACTTCTCTCACTTTGTGGCTGAACTCATCCAAAGCTAACCAGCATGCTAACGTTAGCCACAGTAGAGCTGAACTTTAGCTGCTGAGTGTTTTCTTCAGCTGTTTCCTCTCCTTTCTGTTCACAGGTTCAGTGTGTTTGCTGTGAGACAGATTAAATGAGATTAGCAGTGAGATTATTTACCACAACCTCTGAAGCCCCGAGGGGTTTCCATGAAGTCCCTGCTGGAAAACAACGTGCACAAATAAGATGGAGTGTTTCTCAGCAACTACAAACTCTGCTTCAATGATCCTGGTGTGAACATGAAGAGAACATCTGGGAGAGTTCATCAGAAGTGTGAGCATCACAACAGCTGCTGATGTTTCACACAAAATGAGGATGAACAGAGAAAAAAAGAGTTTTTATTCCCTCGTCTGAAGTTGATTTTATTTACAGAGTAAATAACTCCTTTGAAAATATGATGAAGAAGGTTCAAACTCTTGGAAAGCACAAATCCACATGTGGACATTACCTGCTGCTGAAATCAACTAGAGCAACTTCCAGATGTTTTAGTAAAGAAAGAGCTCAGAGTTTTGCTGTTTGGCACAGGACGGCACAGTTCAGCACAGTTTGGAACATCTGTGGAAGTTGAGGCTTTTTATCTTTTAAAATTCATCAATGAATGAACTTCATTTAGCGCCTGGATCATGATCTGTGCACGTTTGAATCCAGGTGCAGACAGACACGAGGAACTCAGAGGTCAAAGAAGAAAATAGATTTGATGAAAACAAAAAGCTGACGTGGCAGCAGAACTTAGAAGAACAAGAAGAACTCAGGAAGACACGGAGGGACAGAACATGAACGACTGCAGGAAGCACAATCCACGGATGAGGGACAAACAAAATGAGACATTATTTAAAGGGACACTAACACCTGGGGAGAGACGATGAGGAGCAGGTGAGAGTGGGAGGAGCAGGAGCGACTACATGAGGAGAAAACAGAGAAAGATGGAAAGAGAAGAACACTGAGAGAAAAGTAAAAAGTGTGAACTTGTGTGTCTTGTGTGTGTTTTGAAGCATCAGAGTGTTTCTACCAGATGTGTTTGTGGACGTGGACATTCATGTGAAGCTGCTGCTCTCTCAACCTTAAAGCAGACCAGTAGCTCAGGCCCACATCAGCTACTGGGAGTCTTCCAGACCAGCAGCTCCTCATGGAGCGTTTAGACAAGTCCCTCTTTCTTGTTGAGAGGAGGATGTGGTCATGAAGGAACATGAAGGACTCGTTTGTCTCCGTCTTTGCTTTGTGTCTCAACTCTGCTCCTCTGGAAAACATCTGGAAAACATCTGCACTACACTCTATAAAATGAGGAGTTGCAGGAAAGACCATGAGGTGAGGAGGGAGTTCATTCAGCACTCACTGCTCCTCCATGACAGACTGCATGCACATGCATGGAGCGGAGGTGTAGCCTCGAACGTGCACGCAGATGCACAAGCACCGTTGATGGAGCAGGAGCGTGCACGTGTTTGTTTTCATTGTGTGAACAAATTCTACATGAACGTCCATCAGCAGGTTCTCTGTGAAGACTGGTTCTGATATTTACACCATGTTCACGGAGAACCCTTCCTTCCTTCCTTCCCTCCCTCCTTCCTTCCTTCCTTCCTTCCTTCCTTCCTTCCTTCCTTCCTTCTGCTGTGTCTGATTGTTTATCACACCATGCCTTTGATCTCTTCTTTTAATAGATTTTCACTGGATCTGGATGGATTTCACTCCTTTTATCACTTTGATCCATTTGATTTTCATCAAAAATACATAGAATATTATTATAAGGAAAATATATTGTGTCTAACTAATGATCTAAACCAGGGGTCCTCACACTTTTTCAGCATGCGAGCTACTTATAAAACAACCAATTCAAAAAGATCTACCCAATACAAAAATGCAAAACATATAATTATCTTCAAATGTATTAAGGATTCTTTTTATGTACAATGTACCTATGTTGATGTACCTTGCAAAACTGAATAAGCCAATGTTGCACAACACATATAATAAATCAGGAGTCACCAACGTGGTGCCTGCGGGCACCTTGTCATCCGCAGGGACCACATGAGGTGCCTAGTGGTGGTGACAGCAATAGGCCTATAGATAATTTTTATTTATTTTAAAAAAGATGGTAGAAACGGATCCCCACCCCCTTCATTATAACAATCTGGTCTTTTACTTTAATAAATGTTAAAAAATCATTAGATATTTTTTACTTTATAATGTCATCTCTAAAAGCCCCCTCCAGCAAATCTAAAGTGGTCCACAGGCCACCAGTTTATAACCACATTTGTAGCAGGTTGTTATGGCTCCGGATACGTTTAATTTAGTGAACAAAGGCATAAAAATGGCTCTTTTGGTATGGAGATTTACAGCGGTGTATTTTACAGACTGTCCCTGAACGCAGCGCGAAAGTGTGTTTTGCAAACGCTCGCGCTGCGGGACAGGGAAATGTGCAGAGAACGGAGAGTAGTCAAGGAGGTTATGCTGTATGAACAGTGTCTCGTATGATTTTAATAATAAAGCCACGTCAACTCCCAACCAGTATGTTTCTTAAGCGTGCAGAGAAACATCACAACGTCACTCACCCGGGACGATGCTTCGGTGGCGGCGTTTTGCTTTTGAAGTTGCTGCTAGGATTTTAGTTCCTCCACCTTTCTCTTGCTCAGCTGGCTTTTCGGTGGGAAGTCGATGTCGTATTTTCCATGAACAGTCTGAAATATGATTGTTTTCGCTTGTATGTTTTTCTGCGTTTCACCTTCGCGCCGTTGTTTTTACGCATGAACGGTGACCTAAAGCTCGGCATCTGATTGGTTGCCCTGTATGTCAAACAAGTGACGGGATGTTTGATAGGCTGACAATTTTTTAATGTCACGCTGCGGGGGAAAAAAATCAAGCTGCGATCGACCATGCCTTCGCGATCGACGTTATGAGCACCTCTGATCTAAACTAACCTGAAGTCAGTCAATAATTAATGACTTTCAATGATTTCAAGACTTTTTAGCTGCTTGAATAATTATGACTTCAACTAGTTGATGAATTAGAAACTAACTTTTGAACATTTGAACTCTACTAGCTGCAGCTGATTGCAGTGATCAGTGTCTAATCTATACTAAAACTTCTAAAGTACATTTTCAGAATTCATGCAAAGACAGCAGATCATAGAGAAACAGTTTTTAAAACACAAAAACACGTCAGAATACAACTTATTTTATGGAGGAAAAGAATAGGGCTGTTGATGAGGCCTTTTTTCATGAATTATAGACAACTTTTTGTTTCTAAGGTCAGGTGGCTGTGGCGGCCATCTTGAACTGGGTTGACTCAGAAACTTGATCATTTGTAGATGTACATACAAAGAATAAAAAGTGTGAGCTGGAAAACCTGAAACCTGTGAATCCTGCCTAACAATGGAAGAAGCATCTGCTGGAACCTGAGAGTCGTCAGGGTTTCACCATCCCTCTGAGGACCGTTTTCAGGGAAACATGGAAGTTCAAAAGTTTTGGACAGATCCCACTCCTCCCTCTTAATGGTTCTTTATCTAGACAGCAAAAACTAATTGAAGTGAAACAATGAAATGTCATCGGTCTTACAGAATTGAATCTAAATTGATTCTTGATGTAAAAACACTAATAATGATGGTGATCACTAAATGTTTGTTCAACTGTCATCTAAAGGTTCATTTCTGGTTGATTTATGGAACATTTGAACACATGTAAACTAAGAATTTGGACTTGTAGCAGGGCACCAGCAATTTGATGTAAATTTATATAAGATTCTCAAAATTAGGTCTCAAATTAAAATTAAGATGTTTTGTTCTATTGAAAATAAATCAGCGCATTCCACTCAAATTATTACCAGGACGCAAACTATTCCACAATCATAAGCTTTATTGTGATCAAAAGTAAAATAAAATAAAGAAATACAGCAAAATAAAACATGAGCTTTTACATCATCAGGTATGAAATTTGATTTAAAAAAAACCTTTCAATATTGACTTACAGTGGTATTAAACAAAACATCTTATTCTAATGTTGACTCTTGTTTGGTGTCGTTTATTGGATTCAATAAATACGTTTTAATAAATAAAACATATTGACAACATATTTTACTCATTTAACAAACTGGAGCCTCAGAAGCATGTGGAAGAACCACACACAGCCACAACAGCCTGGCACCTCTTCATGCTGCTCATTAGTTTGGTCACACACTGCTGTGGGATGGCATCTCATTCTATACCAATATTTGTTGCAACTCAGCCAATGTGATTGTTTATAAAAACTCCTTGTCAACAACATTCTGCTGTGAAAGAATGCTGCATGAGCTACTAATAAATCGACACATTTGCACGACACCACTAGTTAGGCCCGAGCAGCTAAGCGCTGCGAAGGCCTATTGTAATCGTAGTGTTTCAGGCCAGAACTGAAAATTTTAAACCAAATGAATTGGCCTTTGGTGGGCCTTAACATATTCCAAAAAACAAATTTGGAGGACGCATCAGGACTGTTGAAAATTTATGTATTTTAGGGGCGTGTCAAAAATCACAACAGAAACGGCTCAAGAGCGCCACCTGTAAATTTTCAAAATACCCTCTGCATTAAACTTATGCCCCATTTGCACTGCTCCTAATCAGCCCTACTCTGCTCAGCTCAGCCTGGATTTGCACTTTAGGACCGATTCTGGAGGCGTGTCCAGAATCCTGCTAATGAGAGTTCTGTGATGAGTTAAACTCAAAGCAGTCTGCTCCTCAGATAAATAATATTAATTTATTATTTTTTATATATGAATATTTCTGTTCAGTGCCCTGAGACGACTTCTGTTGTGGCTTGGTGCTATATAAATAAACTGAACTGAATTAAATCTGATGAACCAGATTCTACAAAAACATCTATATTCTCTATATATAATTTTAAATATAGACATCCTGATGCATGCTCAATAATCCAGGTAGAAACATCTAAAAATTGAAGTCTGGTTGTCTGGACATTCAAAAAACAAAACAAAATGTAGAAACATTTCTTCTTTCATGTGAAAGACTTCTCAGTCTGAGGTGCTCAGACTGAAGTCACAAAACGGGAAGTCACAATAACTCCTGTCTGGAAGGTCGTATTTCAGCCAAACTTGTAAGGCTTGCAGCTGGACTCGTACTGATATGGGCAGAAGGTGAGTTCAAAGATTCGACATATGCACACCCTGGATGACGCATACAGGAATGGAATGACAGCGTTCACAATTGTGACAGGAAAGCGTTGCTGGAGCTCCGGCGGTCGCAGGTGATATCGAAGATTTGTCAAATGCACACCCTGGTGAACAGGTGCAGGATAGGAATGGGAGCGTTCGTAATGGCAACTGGGTGGACTGGCTGGAGCTCACGCGGTTGCTGTAAGGCCAAAGCTGTGCTTTCCTGCGAGGGCCTCAATGCTGCTTGCAGCTTTAATTTAGTTTGTCACCGTTTTTATGCAGTAACCCATGTTCACTTTAGAAAACAGTGACAAACTAAACAACAGTGTTGTGTAAAAGTGTAGATATTTATTAGCTAATATTATAATATTAGCTAATATAGCATTTTATCAGACAGGTATGCCATTATTGAGAAAGTGGTTGTTGTTATTTTAAAGACTGCAAAACAATAACAATGTTTTTTTTGATAACTGTTTTATTGAAAAAAATCTTTTAAATCTGCTTTCATTTTTATTACTACACCAACTAAAAAAATGTGACATAACTATTGTCACTACTGAAAAACATAACAATAACATATAAAAAAAAAATTAAGACATTAAATTATTGTGAAAACATAAACTGTCAGGGTGACAACACTTTGATTATGATTTCCAACAGTTATTTGTCTGCAACAGCACAGTTTCCCTTTCAGTTTGTAGTCATTCAGATAAAATCTGCAACTGCTGACGAGGTCTGTGGTGGAATTTGAGTCGTGCTTTCCACCCCCATTCTAATACAAAAGAACAAAGAAAAATCAAGAATATGTACACACATAAACTAAGTAAAAACTACTGGTCATTATTTCCCCTAAATAACTTGCCATAGTGGGGCTCTCATCTCGCCTCGTGTTGTTTGTACAGTTTTCAAGTGGGGGGTGGGGTTCAGCATGTGGGTTCAGCACGAGGGAAGAGGCTGCCTTTAGCTTTTTAGCATGTGCACCTGTATTGCGAGCCACAAGTTTAGAGTTGTGTCAGTGCTGACAGGTGGTTGGGGTCAGTAGATGGGGCGCTTGGTTCTGTTGACGGGGCAGGGTGCCTCACTTGTACAGTATAATGGTAGGGGAAACACTGCCTTAAGATAAAATAAACTTTTACCTTGGAAGGTTAATTTTAGAGATGCATCGATCCGACGATACAATATCGGGATCGGTACCAATATCGGGAAGGAAAAAAAGAACTTCTGGATCAGGTACCAGTGACAATGTGACCAATCCATGACTGGTCAGATCTATTCACTCTAATTCTATGCTTTGTGCTCTGAGTGACGTCACACACTAGCGAACTGACTTAACAAATTAAAGTTGTGTTGTAGTTACATGTTTGACCAAGCTTGTGAAACTCTTGGTGTGTTTAAGTGTGCTGCTCTGGTGCACAGTTTTCAGTAAATTTGTATTTCAGTACATTCATGTCTGTGTTTAAAAAAATTTGTTAAGTTAATTCAGCGTTGGGTTTGTAAGCTCTATCATCCAGGTAGACAACAACAAAAATGGCTAAATCATGTCATCTGGACTTGTTTCAGAAACGAGTCCAGAATGATGACATGATTTAGCCATTTTTGTTAATTCAACACTGTTTTTCTGTATCAGATCAGCATCGGATTGGTCTCACTCGAGAACAAATCACAGGTATCGGAAGTGGGAAAAAAGTGGATCGGTGCATCCCTAGTTAATTTGGTATACAGGGAATAGGTTCAAATAAAATAAAAAATAAAGATGTCAGAAAAGAATGATTCTCAAACAATCAGGTGTAGATTTCATCAAATCTAATAACACAAAGCTTTGGAGGAACAGTCAATACAGAAAGTCAACACATTACAAGTACACAGAACTCCCAATACTTACTCTGCCTTGGTTCTGATCCTAGTCTTGTTCTAGCGTTTACAGAACCAAACTCAGACAGCTACTATAAAGAACAGTCTCACAAAAGAAAACATCCGGATGATGAGCATCTAGCCAGCTGTTACTGAACCATCATTCCACAAACAGTGATATCAACACATTATAGTAACATACCAATCAAATGACACAGAAAAAGATAAAATGGCTCACACACAAGGATCATTAATGAAGTATCACACATACATGTTTCCCCCGACAAAAACATAAACAGCATTCAGAATACACAACCTACAGATGTGAACAGTAACTGTGGTAACGGACCACAGACCTCCACAACTCACATATTATTTAACAACAAACCTGAGAACTAAACACTTCAGTTCTGTGTGACCTCTTGTGGGTCTTTAATAGGTCATGGGACAAATCCTGTACTGGGTTTCTGAGTTTGTGGCAACTCACTGGGGGCAAACAAACTCCATTTGAGTTACCGTAGGTTCAAGATGGTGTCAGGTAATTTTAGCTTCATGTAGAAGAGTAGCTTAATACTACAGTAAAGTTGGAGTTTAACCTGGACAGTTCTGACATTGTTTCATCCATATTTTGAAGTTAACGCATGATGTAAACATTGTTCAGCTTACAGGAATGACATTGTAGTAATTGTAGGGGAAGGCTTGGTTTGATTACCCTTTAACAGATATTCATGCTAAATAATAGTTATTTTAATATTTCGAGTCAGAAAGTTTTCACTCCTGTGTGGACTCTCATGTGTTTGTTTAAATTCGTCTTCTGACTAAACCTTTGTCCACAAAGTTCACAGGGAAACGGCTTGTCTCCTGTGTGGACTCTCATGTGTGAGTTTAAATTTGCCTTCTGACTAAATCTTTGTCCACAAAGTTCACAAGGAAACGGCTTGTCTCCTGTGTGGACTCTCATGTGTGAGTTTAAACTTGCCTTCTGACTAAATCTTTGTCCACAAAGATCACAAGGAAACAGCTTGTCTCCTGTGTGGACTCTCATGTGTGAGTTTAAATTTGCCTTCTGACTAAATCTTTGTCCACAAAGATCACAAGGAAACAGCTTGTCTCCTGTGTGGCCTCTCATGTGCGAGTTTAAACTTGCCTTCTGATTAAATCTTTGTCCACAAAGTTCACAAGGAAATGGCTTTTCTCCTGTGTGGATTCTCATGTGTATGTTTAAAGCATCCTTCCGACTAAATTTATGTCCACAAAGTTCACAAGAAAACTGCTTGTCTCCTGTGTGGACTTTCCTGTGTGAGTTTAAACTTGCCTCATGATTAAATCTTTGTCCACAAAGATCACAAGGAAACGGCTTTTCTCCAGTGTGGACTCTCATGTGTATGTTTAAAGCATCCTTCCGACTAAATTTATGTCCACAAAGTTCACAAGGAAACGGCTTGTCTCCTGTGTGAACTCTCATGTGCGAGTTTAAATGTGCCTTCTGATTAAATCTTTGTCCACAAAGTTCACAAGGAAATGGCTTTTCTCCTGTGTGGACTCTCCTGTGTCTGTTTAAAGCATCCTTCCGACTAAATTTATGTCCACAAAGTTCACAAGGAAACGGTTTGTCTCCTGTGTGGACTCTCCCGTGTGAGTTTAAACTTGCTTCATGACTAAATCTTTGTCCACAAAGTTCACAAGGAAACGGCTTGTCTCCTGTGTGGACTCTCATGTGTGAGATTAAATGTGATTTGAAAGTAAATCTTTTACCACAGTCATCACAGCTTATTGATTTTGGCCTTGCCTGGACTTTCCTGCATGACTCTACATTTTTCTTCTTTCCAACACATTTCTTATTAATCAGACAGGTTGAAGACTTCACTCCTGAATGACTTGTCATGTGTCTTTGAAGAGTCCGGTTACTGACATACTGCTTACCACACTCAGAGCAGCTCAAAGATTTGTTGACAGTTTTTACCTCTGATTCAGGAGCCCTGCTCTCCTTCCAGTCTTTCATACTGTCTTCACGTTCTGATTCAGAGTCTGATGAGTTCTTTAGCAGAGAGTCAGAACTGGTCATTTCACCATCCTCTTCATCGTCATCATTAACATCAGTCTGTGAAGAGCTTGAACTGCCTTTGTGAGTCTTTAAATCTGGGTTTCTGCCTGGTAATTTTTTTTTATCCTTCTCACTCTTGAAAGAAACTTTAGTGACCAAAAACTTGATATCAGTCTCCTCCATATTGAGTTGGTTACCCGCCAGACTGGTCTAAGGGTCTTTTCTTCCACTTTATGATAAGAGGCTCTGGGTCCTGCTGGTCCACATCAGGCCTTCAGTCTTGAGGAACTTCTTTTAATCAGCTGTAAACAGAGGCAGGAACCACTGAAACACATGAACATTAAGGTTAATGTTACTTCAACACACACATACACACCCCACGCACACACACACAAAATCTTCTGTCTTCATATACATTAATACCAATGTATTACTACAAAAGAACAATTTTAAAGGCAGAAAAAAGTTTTTTTTTAATTTGGAACAAAGGACCACATGTGATATGTTATTTTTAATATCATCCTTCTGAATTTAACAAAGTTAAGTAACAGCTAAATCACCCTTCCAGTGTCAAGATTTAGGAGTTTTACCACTGATAATAAACTTGCTCATTATGAAGGTTGCTGTTATAAAGGACAATTTATAAACTTTTCTGTTGCTAAAAATACTCGAACATTAAAAAACCACGATTGGTAATAATACAGGCAAACCGCCTGTTATTGAGAAGGAGGCATTTATATTTGATAATTATTTTTATGCCGGATGCCCTTCCTGATGCAACCACAGACTTCTGTGTGAAGCAGAGAGCTGCTATCTACGGCTCCCAGAGGAGCAGATGGTGGGGGTTAAGGGCCTTGCTCAAGGGCCCAGAGTGGAGCAAATGAGGGTGGAAGCAAATGTGTTTCACCATTCCCACCCACATTTTGATGTCATGAGTACCAGGAGTTGAACCGGCGATCTTCCAATCACAGGCCCACCTTCTCTAACCTCTGAGCCACCACTCCCACAATAATGATTTAATACAGTGTAAGATTTAAATTAGCAGATATTTATGATGAACTACAAACACCTAAAAATGACTCCTTCACAGAGATATTTGGAGGGTTTTTGTGGGGGGGGATCACAAGTTAAACAGAGACACACCTTTGATATAGTTTTGTTCAAATATGCCAATTTTAGTATCCTGATGTATGCTCTATAACCCACGCAGAAAAAGAAAAAAAAGTTAGGGTAAGTCTGGTCCTCTGGATGTTTATACAATTCTTTGTTTTTTGAACCTGTCCAGAGGACCAGACAACTTTTTAGTGTGCTTATTTTAGTGTTAATATTGTTTATTTCCAAAAACTAAAGCAACAGAAATAGTAAATTATAACAGGGTATATACAGAAATTCTTGAGTTAAATGTAATACCTTTTAATACCTTTTTAATACCATCACGACACAGAGCTGCAACCGTAGCGGCAACCTCTTGTACTTCCGTTCAGAGCAACTAATTGTAAAGTGATAAGATTACTGTAATTTTCTTCCTAAACTTTGGTAGTAAATGTTGTTTTATAACAATTATTGGATACATCAAGTTCCTTCTTGCCTCAATAAAAGCAGTGACCTATTTATTATTTAAATCTAACCCAAGACAAAAAAGTTATTTCATTGTTCCCACACACAACATATCTCTAATGGCAAACGAAAAACTGTAAACTTGAAAACAGAACAGTTTAAGTAAAATAATTCAACACTGAACACATGCACAATTCAAAAAGAGAGGGAGAAAAATAATAACTACCATATTTTTTGCCCTATAAGATGTTTTCACCAATATTTATAAACCAATATTTATAAATATTTATAAACCATTTTTTGGCTGAGATATGACCGTTTCCATTCATTCTGACTGTAAAAAATGAGCAGTACCATTTTCAGCCACTTGATGGACTTCTTCTTCTTCTTCTTCTTTCGGCTTTTCCCTTTTCAGGGGTCGCCACAGCGAGTCATCCTCCTCCACCTCACTCTGTCCTCTGCATCCTCTGTCCTCACTCCAACTACCTTCATGTCCTCTCTAACTGCATCCATATATCTCCTCTTTGGCCTTCCTCTGTGTCTTTTTCCTGGCAGATGCATTTAATAATAATAATAATGTCTATTCCTGTCATCTGCGTATGTTTCCCATACACAGACGAAATTCGTCTCTGCATTTAACCCAACCACCTACCAGGTGGTGCAGTGAGCAGCCCGAAAGCGCCCGGGGAGCTGGAGAAATAGGTGTGCACTCATAGACACCCCAAGCTGGGTAGTGGCCGGGGCGCGAACCCGCGACCTTCGGGTCCGTAGTCAAAAACCCTGCCACTAGACCATCTTGGCTCCTTATTTCTAACATTCTTCTACCAATATACCCACTGTCCCTCCTCTGGACATGTCCAAACCATCTCAGTCTGGCCTCCCTAACTTTATCTCCCAGTTGTTCAACATGTGCTGTACCTCTGATGATCTCATTCCTGATCTTATCCATCCTTGTCACTCCTAAGGAGAACCTCAGCATCTTTATTTCTGCCACTTCCAGTTCTTTCTCCTGTGTTTTTGTCAATGACACCATCTCCAGACCATACAATATAGCTGATCTCACCACTGTCTTGTAAACTTTTCCTTTGACCTTTGCTGACACATTTTTGTCACAAATCACTCCTGAAACTTTTCTCCATCCACTCCATCCTGCCTGGACTCTCTTTTTCACCTCTTTACCACATTCCCCATTTTCCTGGACAGTGGACCCCAAGTACTTGAAGTCCTGCACCTTTGTGACCTCTGCTCCTTGTAGCCTCACTGTTCCACTGGCCTCCCTCTCATTCACACACATGTACTCTGTCTTACTACGGCTGACTTTCATTCCTCTTCTTTCAAGTGCATACCTCCACCTCTCCAAGTTCTCTTCCACCTGTTCCCTGTTCTCACCACAGATCACAATGTCATCTGCAAACATCATAGTCCATGGGGATTCCAGCCTGACTTCATCTGTTAGTCGGTCCATCACCAGAGCAGACAACAAGGGACTCAGAACTGATCCTTGATGCAATCCCACCTCCACCTTGAAGCTATCTGTCACTCCTACAGCACATCTCACCACTGTCCTGCTGTTCTCATACATGTCTTGTACCAGTCTAACATACTTTTCTGCCACTCCAGATTTCCTCATGCAATACCACACCTCCTCTCTTGGCACCCTGTCATATGCTTTTTCTAAATCCACAAACACACAATGGAGTTCTTTCTGACCCTCTCTGTACTTCTCTATCAACATCTTCAAAGCAAAGATGGCATCTGTGGTGCTCTTTCTTGGCATGAAACCATATTGCTGCTCACAGATAGTCACCTCTTGTCTAAGCCTTGCTTCCACAACTCTCTCTGTGGCTCATCAACTTAATTCCCCTGTAGTTGTTACAACTCTGTACATCACCCTTGTTCTTAGAAATGGACACCAGCACACTTCTTATCCATTCTTCAAGCATTTTCTCACCCTCAAATATTCCATTAAATATTTGAGTCAAAAACCTCACTGCCATCTCTCCGAGACATTTCCAAACCTCCACTGGTATGTCGTCAGGTCCTACTGCCTTCCCCTTCTTCATTCTTTTCAGAGCTTTCCGGACTTCACCCTTACTAATCTTTCCCACTTCCTGGTCCACAGTTTCTATGACCTCTACTCTTCTTTCTCTTTAATTATCTTCATTCATTAGCTCCTCAAAGTAACCCTTCCATCTTCCCATCACACTCTCCTCACTTATTAGAACATTCCCATTCCCATCTTTAATAAGCCTAACCTGCGGCACATCCTTTCCATTCTGATCCCTCTGTCTTGCCAATCGATACAAGTCCTTCTCGCCCTCTTTAGTGTCCAGTCTCCCATACAACTCATTGTACGCCCTCTGCTTTGCCTTAGCTACTTCCTTCTTTGCTCAACGTCCCATCTCTTTATATTCCTGTCTCCTCTCTTCAGTCCTCAATGTCATATTTCTTCTTGGCTAATCTCTTTCTTTAAATGGCATCTTGCACTTCACTATTCCACCACCAGGTTTCCTTATCATCCATTCTCTGTCCAGATGACACACCAAGTACCTTCCTACCTGTCTCTCTAATTACTGTTGCTGTAGTAGCCCAGTCACTTGGAAGCTCTTTCTTACCACCCAGAGCCTTTAACAGCTCATC
This sequence comes from Garcialebias charrua, assembly GCA_038048925.1. NCBI lineage: Eukaryota > Metazoa > Chordata > Actinopteri > Cyprinodontiformes > Rivulidae > Garcialebias > Garcialebias charrua. The sequence goes on from JBBPBX010011707.1 coordinate 15,935, forward strand.
TCTGAATTTCTCACAACATTCTTCCTTCTTTAGCTTCCACCATTTGGTCTTCTTCTCTGATTTTACTCTTTTTCTCTTCTTCACAACAACAGTCATTCTACACACAACCATCCGATGCTGTCAGGCCATGCTCTCCCCTGCCACAACCTTACAGTCTCAGATCTCCCTCAAGTTTCCTCTTCTACACAGAATGTAGTCGACCTGCGTACTCCTTCCTCCACTCTTATAGGTCACTCTATGTTCCTCCTTCTTTTGGAAATAAGTATTGACTACAGCCATTTCCATTGTCTTGGCAAAATCCACCACCATCTGTCCTTCCTGTTTTCTTTCCTCGACACCAAACCTACAGTACCCATCACTTCCTCATCCTCTCCGTTTCCTTTTACCAACATGCCTATTCAGGTCTGCTCCGATCACCACTCTTTCCTCCCTGGGAATACTCTCTATCACTTCATCCAAATCTTTCCAAAATGTATCTTTCTCCTCCCCATCACATCCAACCTGTGGAGCATAACCACTGACTATGTTTAGCATCAGACCTTCTACTTCTACCTTCAGGCACATCACCCTATCTGACACTCTCTTCATCTCTACTACATTCTTTGCCAACTCCTCCTTCAGGACCACCCCTACTCCATTTCTCTTTCTATCCACACCATGGTAAAACAGTTTGAATCCTGTGGACCTTGCTACCCTTGCACTTGGTCTCTTGGACACATAAAACATCTGTAGTAAATAATGTGGGGTAAGGTATTTAAACACTTACTGGGCCACCATTATTGTAATGATATAGGAGTTATTGGTCAGTTTACTGACTTCCCTATATTTTAGATGCGCAGGTCTGAGCAGACTTCATCTGCACAAACTTGCCACCAATTCGCGAGTTCATCCTTTTTCCGGTATTAACTTGCTTTCACTGTGACTAGACAAAATGTAATTTCACAAGAGACTTCAATTTATGTTGGTCTACCAGAAAATAGACCTTTTATTGAAATTATCATGAAAGTACATTAAACATTTGTATCGATATTAGCTCTGATTTAATAATTACGTTGACAAGAATTCAAATTAAAACAAACAGACAGTTAGGAACTTTACTGTTGGCACATTACTTGACAGATTAATAGCTTATGAAAAGGAAGAAATAGGAGGAAGATTTGAGAAATGAAAGCTAAGTTAACCGAAGTTAATTACTTTGAAACTACAAGGGTGGCACTTTCCCATACAGGTCTTAGCTGGGCTTCTCACACGTTCAGAACACATCAACGCCTCGTTACCTGTTGACGATACGTCTTGGAGATAAGAGTTGAAGTTTGTGGACACTAACGGACTGTGTTGTCCAGTTCACGTCCAGATGACCTCCGCGTGTGTGAGCTGATTCAGACGAGCAAGAAGGACGCTTCTCCCGGCAGGAACAGAACCAGCTACTGGCTGAACTTTCAAAATAAAACTTCAGAAAACAAATTCTTTCATAAAATGAGTGAGTGGGTTACAGTAAGCTTTACTGTAACTCCAGCTGAAACGTGGGTCTAGTTGACACAATGACCGGAACGTTTTCAGCTTTTTCCAGAGAAGATACCAAGTTCTTAGGATCTTCTTCCCTCTGACTCTACCAAACTGCAGGAAATGGACCGTTATATGGGAGGCGGGGTCTGACCCACCTCCTTAATAACTATTTGCTGGTTTTAACAAAATAAAAGATGGAAGTTTAATTCCATAGGCAGAAATGTCTCTTGACGGACAACAGGAAAACTGTTTACATAAACAGCCAGATGGACTAGCCTGTTGAGTCTAGCTTGAAGACAAAACAGAGAAGGAAGTGAACAGCTTACCCTGACTCATGTCCTAGATTTCAGAGCACATTTGTATTGTAGAAATAAACCAACAGAAGGGTCAAACTCATGCAAGTAACAGATCATCATTAAAATGACAAAATATACTGTAGATCAATTCTGAATTAACACACATTAAAGAGAAAGTTCAATCTGATTAATTAGTGTCCATTAATTCAAAATAATTGTAACAAATATAAGTGTCCACTCGTCTCCTTGAGGGCCTCAAGAAGGTGCAGCACCGAGAGTCTCAGAGAGATGCAGAGAGGTGTACTTGAAGGTCAAGCCTACAATATCAGAGATGAGGTGTATCACTACACATCTAACTGTCTTCTCTGCATCATGTCAGCCAGCTCTCTACCTTTGCCTGTCATTGTCCCCACATTTAGAGTTGCAACCCTCAGTTCTACATTCTTCACTTTCCTCTTCTTCCTCTGTCTCCTGACACATTTCCCTCCTTGGGGTCTTCAACTAACAGTAAAACTATTTCTGCCGGCACCCTGTTTGTCAACAGCACCGGTGGCAGACGTTGTTAACCCGGGCCTCGACCGATCTGGTATGGTTTCACTTTGATGAACGCGCATTATGGTTTTGGCAAAAGTGTTTTACATCAGATGCCCTTCCTGACATAACCCTCACCATTTACCCGGGCTTGGGACCGGCACAAGAGATACACTGGCTTGTGCCCCCTAATGGCTGGTTTAGAAAAACACTCAGCTCTCTGCCATTATTTAAATCTGTTGTTAGTGTGGAAAAACATTGGACTGCTGCTGTCTGTATGTGCAACTTCACACAGGGAGAATTTCACACCTTCAGGTGTGGAGGAGCGGGGAAGGTGTTTCCCCGAAAATCTCTCAGACCTGGTTTGAGAGAATGAGGGTTGTGAATGGCTGCCCTGTATGTCAATCAAGTGACAGGATGTTTGATAGGCTGACTTTTTTTATTTTTATGTAACGCTGCGATCGACCAGTACTACCTCAGCGACCAACCAGTAGATTGCGATTGATGTAATGAACACCCATGTTCTGGAGGGTCTGATCCATTTTGAGTGAGAGAGCTTCAGTGGTGAAGTGGATATTATTCTCTCACTGAGCAGCTTGTTTTGAGCTTTCAGGAGAATTCCTTCTGCTCTATGTCCTTTGATATACCTCTTCTTGAACAGTTATGAGGTGGTTGAATCTCTCAGTCATCATCATCATCATCATCATCATCATCATCATCATCATCATCATCAGGGCTTTAATCAGCTCCAGGGCTGTTTGACAATATCAGTTTGAGCTTTTTCACAAAGTGCTGAACTTTTTGGCTGACGTGGTGGCATGATGGATGCTGTAGCCGGGCTCAAGAACTTTAAAGTCAGTGCAACAACAACATTCAGACGTAGATCCAGAGCTTTAAAAACTCCAACAGCTTGTGGTATTGCGCTGGACTGATCTGAATTACCTGATGAAGGTTGTTTAAATGCTGCTGCTGTTAGCGGTGTTTGCAACAAGCTGCTTTTCTTGCTTGTAGAAGATGTTTACGTTCAGATGATGTCGTTTCAAGAGCGTTAACAAGTCAGACGTGTTGCTGCTACAGATCCAATCTCCGTGAAAAAATGTTGACTCACAGCTTTGGATTTGTTCACGTATTTTACAGGGCTTAAAGTGAAAAAAAATCCTGAGCCTGAAACGTTTTTGTGTTGTTGATCAAATAAAATCATAACATTTTGCCAACGTTTATTAAAAATGCTCGCTGAAAAATGCAAACTGTTTTTAAACAATTCAGCTTCAAGTAACAATGACTTACATGAGGTTTAAATGTATCTGAAAATGTAAAATATGTGCCCCAGAGAACTGCCCTGCAGCAAAAACAACTAAAAAAAAGACTCAATGCAACACTGAAGAGATACAGTTCGGTCAATTCATCTGCAATAAATTTAGAATACTCAATATCACAATCTAACAGGAAGTTCCACAGAGCTGGCATTCTAAATAACTTTCACAGTAAGAGCTGGAGTCATCTCCCAGAACCAACACACAGATGTTCTGTGCATTGAAAAAGTTTCACGTGAACACGTTAAAACTCTGATGGAAATGTCTTTCCAGCAGTGGCATCAGAAGCATTTGTAAGGGGTGGGGGCAGGCACACTAGTGAGGGGGTCTGGGGGTCCTCCCCCAGAAAATTTGGAATGAAGTAGATGCCATTTCCTGTATTCTGGTGTATTTTAAAGGGTTAAACATCTATGTTTACCTACATAAGTAATTTGATTCAATAACTAGTTTAGAGAGCAACAAGTCCCAGCTGAATGCATGCAGCTCAAAAACCTGTTTTATTTAACTACAGACTTTATTATTTAACTTTACTTATTCATGTTCCCCAGAGGGAAAATCAACCTTCTTATTTAAGCTGTCACCCCAGCTCTCACTGACTTTATCTGCACTGAACTCCGTTCAATCCTGCAGAAATAACTTGGAGCCTCCGTCAGAAAGGAGGGGGGGAGGGGGATTGTTTATGTGTTCAGCAGTGTGGGGGGAGGGGGGGTTGCGCTTTGATTCGCTGCAGACGGAGTCCTGCAGCCAAAAGGAGTTTTAACAAGGTAGAGCTGCAGCTCACGCCTCAAAAACACACGTACGCACACATACAGAACACCTGCTCTCTCTTTTTCCGGTCGCTCATTTGAAACACGTACCTTGCGCTCTGTCGCTCGAAAGGGAGCACAGTCAGAGGAGGCGCGGACGGACACACGAGGAGGAGAAATTACCTCCTGTTAAAGCTGAAGCCGCACGGCTCAGTGCGCGCGCAGAGGACCAGCGGACCAGAGGCCACTTGTTTCTAAAACTGTGTCCCGGTCGATGTGACGATTGATTTGACTGCAGCCGCATACACACGCTAAGCCCCGCCTCCTGTTTGTAATTGGTCAAAACAACGTGAGCTTCAATGTGATTGGATGTAATCGCTGTCCATCAATCAAAGTTAAATTGAGGCGAACAGTTTTTTTTTTTAACAGTTTGGTCAAAAGCCAGAAATCCGGCTGGATGCCGGAGATCTTTAAGCCCTGATTTTAAAAAGAAAGCCATAACGTTCCCAAACAGGAGACCGCAATGAGATGCTAGGCTGCTAAATGCTACGTGTGCTGCAAGATAATAGCGCCCTGCTGAAACAGGCCTAGGAATTTTAGTTCTGCGGCGCATATTCTCCCGTTAATAACATTTAATGAGTGAAAAATAACTGAAACGGTACGCAGGTGCACGAACCTAACGTGCCATACTGAAACGGTTCGGTACACCCATGTGTACCGTTACACCCCTACCATCTTCTGTCTGCATATACATTAACACCAACATATTACTACAAAAAACAATTTTAAAGGCAGAAAAAAATTCAAGTTACCATATTCTGTTTTGAACAAAGCACCACCTGTGATAAAAGTAATTTTTTAATATCACCCTTTCGAATTTAGCAAAGTTAATTAACAACTAAATCATCCTTCCAGTGTCAAACTTTAGGAGTTTTACCACTAATAATAAACTTGTCCATTATGAAGGTTGCCGTTATAAATGACAATTTATCAACTTTATTGTTGCTAAAAAATACTTGAACATGAAAAACCACGATTGGTAATAATACAGGCAAACCGCCTGTTATAGAGAAGAATGCATTTATATTTCATAATTATTTTTATGCCATATATCCTTCCTGACGCAACCACAGAATTCTGTGTGAAGCAGAGAGCTGCTATCTAGGGCTCCCAGAAGAACAGATGGTGGGGGTTAAGTGCATTGCTCAAGGGCCCAGAGTGGAGCAAATGAGGGTGGAAGCAGATGTGTTTCACCATTCCCACCCACATGTTGATGTTGTCAGTACCGGGAGTTGAACTGGCAATCTTCCGATCACATGCCCACCTTCTCTAACCTCTGCACCACAACTTTTACAATAATGATTTAATACAGTGTAGGATTTAAAGGTTCAGTATGTAATTTCTGGAACACGCTGGAACTTAGGAAAATTTTGAACAGAGACACGTTTCTGGTCCCTCCCCCGCAGAGCCCTATATGGCTCTGAGGCTTGCTCTTGCCCTAGCTCTGCTGAAATTCAAATTCAAGCTCTGTTTTTATTGGCCGATTCAAATTCAAGCTCTGTTTTTATTGGCTGGTTACAAAATCTGTTTTTATTGGCTGGTTAACGGTGGGTCACTGTGACTTTTTAGAAATGCTTTTAGAGAAGCAAGGGGACAATAGTTTTTTTCAGAGATTACTTGTCTAAAATCAGTATGTCAGGAGGTAGTGACAGAGTGAAGAAATATGTTAAAAATATGTTGTTAGAAAAGTTACATACTGAACCTTTAAATTAGCAGATATTTATGATCAGACCTGCTCATTACGTCGATCGCGATCGACCGGTCGATCGCGGAGGCATTACTGGTCGATCGCAGCGTGACATTATTATTATTATTTTCCCGCAGCGTGACATTAAAAAATTGTCAGCCAATCAAACATCCCGTTACTTGATTGACATACAGGGCAACCAATCAGATGACAACTAAATCTGGAGTTTTAACTTCCCGTCACTTGATTGACATACACGGACACCAATCAGATGAGAGCTTTAGGTCATTGCGCATGCAGTTTCTAAAAAACAATGGAGCGAAGGTGGAACACAACGAAAGATACTAAGCGAAAACAATCAGATTTCGGACTGTCCATGGAAAATACGACATCGAATTCCCACCAAAAAGCCAGCTGAGAAAGAGAAAGGTGGAGGAACTAAAATCCCCGTCCGGACAGCAGCAACTTCTAAAGCGAAACGCCGCCACCATCTTCCGGGTGAGTGACGCTGTGATGTTTCTCTGCACGCTTAAACATACTGGTTGGGAGTTGACGTGGCTTTATTATTCAAATCATACGAGATACTTTTCATACAGCATAACCTCCTTGACTACTCTCTGTTCTCTGCACGTTTCCCTGTCCCGCAGCGCGAGCGTTTGCAAAACACACTTTCGCGCTGCGTTCAGGGACAGTCTGTCAAATACACCGCTGTAAATCTCTCCGTACCAAAAGAGACATTTTTATGCCTTCCTTCACTAAATTAAATGTGTCCGGAGCCATAACAACCTGTTACAACTGTGGTTATCAACTGGTGGCCTGTGGACCACTTTAGATTTGCTGGAGGGGGCTTTTAGAGATGACATTATAAAGTAAAAAATATCTAATGATTTTTTTTTTAACATTTATTAAAGTAAAAGACCAGATTCTTATAAAGAAGGGGGTGGGGATCAGTTTCTACCATCTTTTTTTTTAAATAAAAATTTTAAAAAATCTATATTGCTGTCACCATCACCCCATTTGGTTTCTGCGGGCGACCAGGTGCCCGCGGGCACCACGTTGGTGACCCCTGATTTATTATATGTGTTGTGCAATATTGGCTTATTCAGTTATGCAAGGTACATCAACATAGGTACATTGTCCATAAAAATAATCCTTAATACATTTGAAGATAATTATATGTTTTGCATTTTTGTATTGGGTAGATCTTTTTGACTTGGTTTTTTTATAAGTAGCTTGCATGCTGAAAAAGTGTGAGCACCCCTGTTTATGATGAACTACAAACACCTAAAACTGACCCCTTCACAGAGAGAACATTTGGAGGGTTTTGGAAAATAAAAAAATCACACGTTAAAACAGAGACACATCTTTGTTATAGTTTTGTTCAAATATGCCTATTGTAGTATCCTGATGCATGTTCTATAATCCAGGTAGGAAAAATAAAAAGTTAAGTCTGGTATCTAAAAAAGCTGATCCTCTGAACATTCAAAAAACAAAACAAAACAAAGCAAAAAAATTGTAGAAACATTTCGTCATTCGTCCGAAAGACTTCCTCAGTCTGAGCTGCTATATTCAGCTCAGTCTTATAAATAGCACCCTCTCACAGTGGATCAACCAGTTGGCTGATGACAGCCTGAAACCAGCTGCTCACATGATCAAGGAGGACCATCAGCCTAACGATGGATCGTTAGCACCCTGATGGTTGTTTGCTATTCACAGAGGGCTGAGTGATACTAGCAATAACAGCATTGTAAGAGGGGGACAGTTGAACCCGGAGGCCTCCACCTCTGTTTAATGATGGACAGTTTCTTTTCACAAAGATGGCCTCCTTTACTCCTCTCTCAAACCATCGTTCCTCTCTATCAAGGATGTGAACATCTTCATCCCTGAAAGAGTGACCTCTGGCCTGGAGATGAGTGTAGACCGCAGAGTCCTGACCTGATGATGTTGATCTTCTGTGCTGGGCCATCCTTTTGGCCAGTGGCTGTTTAGGTTCCCCAATATAAGAATGATCACAGCCCTCCTGACACTGAACAGCATACTTGAATGAGTTCCAAGATGGCGCCCATGTACAAGGCTGCGTATCCACCTCTCCTGTGGGTGTTTGGAGTTTTAGTGTTTTGTTCGTTTTTCATTGGAGAAATAAATACACTGCTGGTTTATGATCGGAAGCAGCTTCTGGATTTACGATTTGCTGCCGCGGGTGTCGCTGATTTGGGCCGGTATGAGCGTACCTCGGGGAGACCCCCTCTGCCCCCGCTGCTCGGGGACGAGCTGCCCGTTTACCTCCGCTGCTCTCCTCACCTGCCTGCAAGGAGAAATCGATCGACACGGAGGAGGAAACGCGGCTCACGCGCTGGCCGGCTGGTTAAGCTCAGAGCCCGGCGTTCTGCTTCGCTGTCTTCACCTGGTGGTCTGGATTCCCTTCGCCAGCTTCCCGCGTGCACGGACCAGGAAATCAACGGGGATCTGCGGCCGCAGCAGCTCAGTGTTGGAAGCGAGCCGCGGACGTGCGCTCACTCACCAGCTGCTAGCTCGGATAACATCAAGATCTGTGTTGTCAACGCAAGATCTGTCTGCAATTAAACGTTCATTCTCAGGGATTACTTTGAAGATCAGGACTTGGACTTTTTCTGCATCACAGAGTCGTGGATGTCGCCGGGTGAGTCCAGCGCGTTGACGGAAATAATAGCACCAAACTTTTCGTATTTTAACGACCCACGGTAGTCAGGTCGTGGTGGTGGATTATTAACAATCTTCAAATCAACTTTTAACTGTAAACAACTGCCCATCCCAGTCTCCTGCTCCAGTTTTGAGCTGACTGTTTTTGAATTAGGCCATTCACCTGTGACTTTTTGTGCTTTGGTCTATCGTCCACCTCGGTCTAAGAACTTCATCAGCGAGTTTTCTGATTTCCTAGCTGAAATTACAGCTAAATATTCTCGGGTGGTCATTTTTGGCGATTTCAACTTGCATGTGTGTTGTCATGAGAAGCCCATGGTTAAGGACTTTTTAGATTTATTGGACTCATTTAATTTAACTCAACACGTGAACTCTCCCACGCAGCAGCGCGGACATATTCTGGATCTTGTTTTAACTTGTGACGTGACTGTTTCAAACCTTGAAATAGGAGACAATGTATTCTCAGACCATATGCCAGTCAAGTTTCAGTTCACCCTCCCCCATCTAACTTCTAAAACATGCATTTCTGCATGTAAAGGCAGGAATGTTAACCATTTAACTGCCGCACGTTTCACTAAGGTTTACAACAATGACATGGTAATTCAGCCCCCATTGTTCCTCTCCAGCACTGAGGAGCTGACATCACAGTTTGACTCTGTTTGGTTAAAGGCTCTGGATCAAGTAGCTCCTATTAAATCTAGAAGACCAAAACTCAGGGCAGAACCGTGGCTGAATAACACAACCAGAGCTGTTAGGCAGCAATGCCGAAAGCCAAAGCGGAAATGGAAAAAAGACAGACTGCAGGTCTCTTTTCAGATGGTAAAAGAGAGCTGGCGCCGATATCAGAAAGCAGTTAAAACTGCTAAATCACAATACTTCTCTGATATCATTGCTGCAAACTCTCGCAATCCTCGAGTTCTGTTCTCCACCCTAAACTCTGTTCTCCACCTCACTGAACAATCACCCCTGGAAGCCTCGACTGAGCTGTGCGAGAACTTCCAACATTTCTTTTTAGATAAAATTGCAACCACCAGGGCTCTCATTTCTCCTCCATCTCATGATCCATCCATCCCACCTCAATCTGTTGCTGTTTGTGACCATTTTGAACCAGTCTCTCTGTCCTCTCTAGAGCAGGTCATGTGCAACCTGAAACCATCTGGCTCCCCCTTCGATGTGGTCCCCCCTCGGCTTCTAAAGGAGGTTTTTCACACTCTAGGTCCCTCCATTCTCTCTATTGTTAATAGCAGTCTATCCTCGGGTGTGGTGCCAAAATCATTAAAACATGCTGCTGTTCAACCCCTCTTGAAAAAACCAAACCTCGACCCTTCAGTAGTTTCTAACTTCAGGCCTGTCTCCAGACTCCCATTTATTTCTAAACTTCTAGAGAAAATAGTTGAGTCCCAGCTAAAGTGCTTCCTGGAGGATCACGCTATCCCCGAGCTATTCCAATCTGGCTTCAAATCCCTCCACAGCACTGAGACTGCCCTACTGAAGGTTTTTAACAACATCTTCCTATCCAAAGACACCGGTGACTCTGTGTTGCTTGTCCTTTTGGACCTCACATCCGCTTTCGACACCATCGACCATGAGATCCTCATTGCTAGGTTGGAGCAGTGGGTGGGTATCACAGGGTCAGCCCTGAACTGGTTCAGATCCTACCTCTCTGACAGGTCCTTTTGTGTTTCCATCAATGGTTTTAGTTCTGCAGTGGCAGCTCTTAAATGGGGGGTTCCGCAGGGGTCCATCCTGGGTCCTCTCTTGTTCTCCTTATACCTGCTTCCACTCGGTGCTATTTTCCGGAAACACAACATACCCTTCCACTTCTACGCCGATGACTGTCAAATTTACTTCCCCCTAAGACAAAATGGTACATGCTCTATTCAACCTCTGCTCGACTGCCTGGCTGACATCAGGGACTGGATGGCTTTAAATTTCTTAAGCTTCAACGATAAGAAGTCTGAAGCCATATTGTTCCTTCCCAATGACACAACCTTGAACCACTGCATCGACCTTTCTGCTCTACCCCTGTCTGAAAAACAAAAAGTCACAAATCTGGGAGTGATAATGGATCCTTCCATGAAACTCAACAGTCATGTAAACATGATCGTCAAATCCTGTTTTTTCCAGCTGAGGCGACTGTCTAAGCTGAAGCCCATATATCAAAAAATAACCTGGAGACAGTAATTCACGCATTTATTACATCTAGGCTTGATTACTGCAATTCACTTCTGCTTGGCGTCAGTCAGGCCTCCATTGCACGATTACAACTAGTTCAGAACGCAGCTGCCCGATTTTTAACCAGTACACGCAAAAGAGAGCACATTACACCAGTGTTGGCCTCCCTACACTGGCTACCGGTTCATCTTCGAATCCAGTTCAAAATTCTCATGTATGTCTACAAATCACTGAACAATCTCGCCCCCGCCTATCTCTCAGATCTGATACACCCATATGTCCCTCCACGTGCTTTGAGGTCAGAGGACCGGGTACTTTTAAGAGTTCCAGAAACTCGTCTTAAACGCAGAGGAGACAGGGCCTTCTCTGTAGCAGGCCCAAGACTCTGGAACGAGTTACCGCTGCTCATCAAACAGGCCCCCTCCCTCTCAGTTTTCAAATCCCGGTTAAAAACTCACTACTATTCTGTTGCTTTCAACACCCGCTGATTGGTATTTGATCGTTTTATTTTTGATCTGCAGTGTTTTTATGTTTTTCGTGTTGTACTTCATTGTCTGTGTTGCCTGTTGCTTGTTTGTTTGTTCAGCACTTTGGTGTGGACTTGTTCCTGTTTAAAGTGCTTTATAAATAAAATGATATGGTATGGTATGGTATACCAATATTACTCTGTTTGTGCCGGGGGACTGGATCTTTGGGATGAACCAGTCTTTGCCGTAATGTATTTTGGGGTTTATTAAAAGCCACTGGGACGTTGTGTTTAGAAAATAAACGTCTCAATGTCTCTGAAACTCCCGCAACATACGGAATGACCACTGGTCTGGGTTCCTTCTTTTCACCTGATGGCTGGCTGGAGTCCTGTTTGGGTTTCTTCTCTGCTTTCAGGAAGGCCCAGTTAGGATATCCACATTTCTCTAGAGCCTGTTTTGTGTGTGATTTCTCCTTCTGTCTGGCTCCTGAGTTAGTGGGGACGCTGTCTGCTCTGTGATACAGAGTCCTGATGACTCCTAACTTGTGCTCCAGAGGGTGATGGGAGTCAAACTGTAAATACTGGTCTGTGTGGGTGGGTTTGCGGTACACCTCAGTTTGCAAATTTCCTCTATCAGAAACTGAGACCTCACAGTCCAAGAAAGCCAACCTGCCATTTTTTACATCTTCTTGTGTGAACTTGATATATTTATCCACAGAGTTGATGTGATCAGTGAAATGTTGGACTTCCTGGGATTTAATTTTAACCCAGGTGTCGTCAACATACCTGAACCAATGACTTGGTGGTCTCCCTGAAAAGGACGTCAAGGCTCTCTTTTCTACCTCCTCCATGTACAGGTTGGCAACAATAGGAGAAACTGGAGACCAGTGCTGGGCAGCGCTAATCCAAAAATTAGTTCCGCTATTTCTAAAGCACTTATTGGCTCGGGCATCTGGTTAGGATGCCTCCTGGATGCCTCCCTGGTGAGGTGTTCCGGGCATGTCCCACCGGGAGGAGACCCAAAGGAAGACCCAGGACGCGCTGGAGGGACTATGTTTCTCGGCTGGCCTGGGAACGCCTTGGGATTCCCCCGGAGGAGCTGCTCCAAGTGGCTGGGGAGAGGGAAGTCTGGGCCTCCCTACTTAGGCTGCTACCCCCGCGACCTGACCCCGGATAAGCGGAAGAAGATGGATGGATGGATGGATATTTCTAAAGCACTTATTGATTTATTTAGGTCCGCAATTTCAAAAGCACTTATGTATTACCAATGCTAGCGGACGCTAATGCTAACACGCTAACCGCCATTTTGAAGAGGGCAACTGGCGAAATAATTTTTTTAATCCAGCAGATTTGACCATTTGAACCGGTTAAGCTCAGAAAAACCTTGTGCTATAAAGTATAGCACAAGGTTTTTCTGAGCTTAAAGCTTCAGTATGTAGCTTTTTTTATGAACATATTTCTTCACTCTGTCACTACCTCCTGACAGACTGATGTTAGCCAGGTAATCTCTGAAAAAAAATTAAAAAAAATATTGTCCCCTTGCTTCTCCAGGTGGTAAATAAGCATTTCTAAAAAGAAAAGGTGACCCGCCATTTTCCAGCCAATAAAAACAGAGTTTGTAACCAGCCAATAAAAACAGAGCTTGAATTTGAATCAGCCAATAAAAACAGAGCTTGAATTTGAAATTCAACAGACCACAAGGGGGCAGAGCCACATATGGCTCTGAGGGGGAGGGATCAGAATGCTTTGCCTGTTGAAAATATTTCTAAGTGCTGCAGTTCTACAGAAACTGCATACTGAACCTTTAACCAGTTCAAATGGTCAAATCTGCTGGATTAAAAAAATTATTTCGCCATTTTGAAGAGGACAAATGGCGAAATATTTTTTTTAATCCAGCAGATTTGACCATTTGAACCGGTTAAGCTCAGAAAAACCTTGTGCTATAAAGTCAGATAAGAAATATATTTTTTCTCAGCAAAGAAATAATTGTTTTTACCGTGTTTTCATGGAAAGTCCTTATCTTCTGTGGCCGTCGCGGCCGCCATTTTGAAGAGGGCAGTGGCGAAATACTTTTTAAAATCCAGACGCGTCGCGTAGGCCACTGAGAAACATCCATAAGTTCACCCTCCATGTTAAAAACTCTTCGTCTGACTCTTCGAAAAAAGCAACAAGGCTGCAGAGTAACGCCAAAAATACACTACACGCGTTGCAGCTCCGCCCCGCTCCGGTCCGACCTCCGCAGCAAATACGCACCCATTATAATCAATGACAGAATTTACACTGGCTCCGCACGGCGGCGGCGAGCTGCGGAGAGCGGACGGCAGTCCGTCAAAATTAGAAATTTTTCTATTTCTGCCGGATGACGGAGCTGTGCCGGAGTCAACTTTTGAAGATTACGTCGCACCAACAGGAAAAGGAACGAGCACAACTTCCGTATTTACAAAATAAAATCACCACAGGCGGACTAATCCTAGCTCTATACGGATTTATTTGTACAAAAATGCTGTCAAACTATCATTTATGACTATTCTATGACTAAACTATTATATTTATGACTATGACTACGCCTAATAACGCAATACAAGAAATAAATAAATAAAAAAGTATTTTATTCTGAAATGTAAACATCACTTCCTGTTGCTCAAACCATGTAGCTCATTTACGAGAGAAGATCAAGGCAGCAGTCTCTCTACAGTTGTTCTCCATCTTCCACCGAATGAATTGTTTTGTTCTGACTTACTTATTTATCACTTGATTTATCGCGCGATCTCGCACGTGTCTCGGAGCGGCGCATCCAGGCGGACCTGAGCGGAGCGCAGGCAGTGGAAATTGGACTCGCTCAGCTGCGACCTGCGGACCGGAGCGGGGCGGAGCCGCGTGCAGTGTATTTTTGGGGTTACACACTGGCTGCTAACTGAGAGCACTCGCTCTAGTAAAGAGACCGAGGGGACGCCTTTTTGTCACGGACCACATCCAGCGCTGACAGGATATGGTCTGTTAGCAGTCGTCCGGGCCAGTAAATAAGTTTTTTCGTTTTTACTGATAGATAATTAGTTATTAGCGGTACTGCATTTTAAATAAAAATAGCGCAAATCCGCGTATGAATTATAAAAGTTAGTTAATCCGCTGTAAAGCTAACAGATTGTTTAGGTACGCTATAAGCGGATTAGCGCATTAGCGCTACCTAGCGGTCTGGAGCCCACCTTTGCTGGAGACCCCATAGCACACCCATATTTCTGCCTATAATATTGCTCCCCATATGTGAAGTAGGTTGAGGATGAGGAGCAATATTATAGGCAGAAACAGCCCCAAAACTGAGTTATAAGTCTTGGAAAGTTGAAATCTCAGACCTCTTCCTCTGACAGACAGAGGCTGGTGCATCCTTTTTTTTTTTCCCCCATTTATAGATTGCCTCCCTTCACACCTTTTAGCCATCCTCTCACTCCATGAGAGGATGCTGGTGCATCCTAAGGACAAAACCCCCACACACACAAACAGAGTGGTGTAGTGTACACAGTCCAGTGCAGCGAGGACTGCCCAGACCGCTACATTGGAGAAACTAAGCAGCCCATCCACAGAAGAATGTCCCAACACAGGAGAGCAACCTCCTCTGGACAAAACTCAGCTGTTCACCTCCACCTCACGGACAAGGGTCACTCTTTTGAGGACCAGAATGTGCAAATTTTGGACCAAGAGCACAGATGGTTTGAGAGGGGTGTGAAGAAAGCCGTTTATGTTAAGAGAGAAAAACCTTCTCTTAACAGAGGAGGAGGTCTGAGATTTGAACTTTCCAAGACTTATAACTCAGTTTTGGGGCTGATTCCCAAACGTTTTACACCGGATGGGAGCAGAGGTGTCTTGTCTGTGAATTAGAGGTGTGTTTTTTGTCAATTTACATACAGTTGTGTATCTTCTGTCAGAGACCTCAAGGGAACCCCCTACTGTTAAGGTGTGATCGGTCAATTTACATGTACTGTATGTGTTACCTCAGCTTGCAATTTACATATGTTGGTGCGTGACTCCTAAGACTGTTATAACTCCACGCGCACATAGTCTGTTTCATTGAATTGATAAAGCCCTCTGGATAGAGGTCGAAACATCTTCTGTAACAAATAAAGTCCAGTTGATCTTGTATTGAACTCCTTTTTTGATTTTACTGTTAGCTCAGTGTTTGTTAGCGAAAACGGTTACTATTTATCTAAATAACTCATGAACTACAGGACAGATTTTCTTTAAACTTACAGAAAGTAATTACTTAGTGGTCATTTACAAACTGTTAGCTGTTGGAATTGTTTGAGATAAAATTCGATGTTTTAGGAGCGTAAATGTACAGCTTATAGCTCCGTTGTTTTTCCGGCTACTATTTAGCAAATAGCTCATAAACCACACAGCAGATTTTCTTTAAACTTACAGAAAGTAATTACTTGGTGGTCATTTACAAACTGCTAGCTGTTGGAGTTGTTGGAGCTAAAATTAGATTTATTTATAATTTATTTTCGCAATGTGCGACCGTTTGGAAGACGTCAAAGCGAAACAATTTAAATCCAGCAGTTCCCTTTCAGTCGGTCTCTCAGTGCAACATAATTGCTATGGCAATTGCACCCCCGCGCGATTACCTGAAGGAATATACTCACGCCTTTACGGCAGGGGCGTCACCGCCGCGCCAGAGGCCCCGCCCTCTAGGTACTTAAGCGGCTTGCGCCTCTCCATCATCCTCTTTTTGCCCTTCCCCTCGCTTAAACCTGAACTACCTCTTCGCGGGACTTCTCTGTGGCTTCATCGCTCAATCTGAGGTGAGCTCGCTCCTGCACAGAGCGCACAGAGAATTATTCCTGCGTACTGCTGGACTAGCGAAATTTTTCTTAACCCCAAAGCCTTTTCGCCTCTCTCTACAGGCTGCTTCGCTCGACGGCGCTAACTATGCCACAAGGAAAAGCTACCTCGCTACCTCCTAGCGAGCTAGCCAGCGAAAGCGACGCGATGGATGAGACATTTGACAAGAAAAGGAAAAAGATTCTGGAAGGACTCGCTCGCCTCATCTCGGACATGCCTCCTGAGAAAGGAAAACGAAAGGCGAGACTTCCAAAGAAAACCAGCGGGACGGCGCGCCCAACCTCGTGTGCCTGTCCCAGCAGCTGCGGCTTCTCTCTCGCAGTAACGGACACCCACGAGGCCTGTCCAGTCTGCCTGGGAATGTTTCATGCAAAAACAGCTCTGGAGACGCCCGATTTTTGCCCACACTGCAGCCTCATGATGGATGCGGTGCTGCAGCATCGGGTTGACCTCGTCGCCAAAGCAATGGGCGCTTCAGCGACGACAGCGGACGCGGACACCATGGAGCCCCTCACTCCCACGCCGGAGTTGGAGAGCATGGCTCTACACGACAGCACGCGCGTCGAATGGGGCGACAACCCTGACGTGCTGGCTCCTATGATGGACCTAACAGTCGAATTCGACACCCGAGGTATGATGAACGAGGACGAGATCTCGATTTCAGCCTCGGGCAAATTTTCAGCGGAGGAGGCGGACGTGGAACTGGAGGATCAGGGTGAAGATCTCTCCCAGACCCCGGTACCTGTGCTCCCAGAAACTGACTTCTCCATCCCTGCTCTGTTCGATTTGTGCCACAGAGCAACGGACGCCCTGAACATCCCATGGCCGGAACCTCCGCCTCGCCAACAGGTTACGAGGCTGGCAGGAAGCTATTTTTACTCGAAGCAGCAGGCCGCCACGAGGCAAAAGATGCCCGTGTTCCCTGACTTCCTCACAGAATTAACTCGCACCTGGACTCAACCAAGAACCCCGATGCTTCTTCCCCTTTCACAGTTCCTGGACGTGGACGGGATGGATGAAGTGGGAATAGCTCACGTGCCTCAGATTGAGGACACACTAGCGTCTCACCTGGCTCCTAAATCATCTAGAACAAAACCAACTCTTCCCAGCAAGGCTTGTCGAGCCTCGGCGTCTCTACTCGAGAAATGCTACAGGGCTCAGGGACTCGCGGCGCGCGCCATGAACGCGTCCGCGTTAATGCAGGCTTACCTGGCGGAAAAGCTACAACAGCTCCAAACAACATCGGACAAGCAGGCGGCTGCCGAATTGCTGGATGAAGCCCGCAGGGCAACAGACTTTGTGCTCCGTATGATGGGGACAGCTGCTGTCGCGCAGGGCAAGGGAATGGCGGAGGTGGTAATCGTGATCCGCCACCTCTGGATGAATCTGACGGATCTCCCGGAGGGACAAAAGGTGCCTTTTCTCCATCACTCGATAGAGCCGGAGGGGTTATTTGGTAAAGCTTTGGAACGAATCCAGACCAAGCTGGACCAAAGACGCAGGCAAGCGGAAGCTCTCCGGGTGGGCATCCCCCGGAGAAACTTCGCCCCTCCAAGGGAGTCTGCTGGTAGCAGGTCTGCGCAGTCTCGGCACCACTCGGCGACACGTGCCCCTCCGCAGAAGCAGCCAGCATACGAGGAAGAGCCCAGGCAAAGACCTCCACAGGGCCCACCTCGTACCGAGCACGCATGGAGCAAAAACAGATTTGTCCCCCGCCAGGCGTCCAGACACAGGGACTCCTCGGCGAATCGTGATAACAAGCAAAAACGTACCTGATGAACCAGGTCCACGTTTCCATTTTCCACCCGCCCACGTGGTAACGGGTTTGATCCCTTCATGTCCAGACTTTGCTTGTAAAACAGTACAAACAGCTGGTTTATTTTCAGCATGCACAAATCATGCTTTTTCTGCTGTGAGTGACATAAAATCATGTACGTTATTGCACGTAAGCACGAATAAAAATCATGAAACAGTTCCTCTCTGTTTTATTGACTCTCAAAAGACAAAACAACAACAACACACAATCTTCAGCAAAACAGGTCCCTCTGGCCTGCATGCCGTCATAAAGGGAGAGGGCCGTTTTTCCCTTCTCCCTCACGGCCCACGGGGTATTAGCATAATCAATAAACCCCAGCAGAGCGCCTCTGATACATCTGCTGTGAGCAGACACAGTGGCGTCTGCGAACCCCCCCCCCCACACACACACACACACACACCTCTCAGGAGGACAGGTGGGAAGGGTCACGTGCTTAAGCCCTCGTTTCATGGTGAACGATGGGCCAGCTAATACACTAACCAGACGAACACGTGACATGTCCGCTCCTCAGAGAGGCAAGCTGACAAAGTCTGACAACGGGGGGGCTGCTTCAGATGCCCTCAGGCAGCCACGTATTTCATACCTCCACAACAGTGACTTTATACATAGTTCCCATGTGACGTCACATCTGTGGGTTGTCCTGTTTGACCCTCCCACAGGTAGGATTAGCAGCAGTTGGAGCTCGTTCTACTGGATGTCCATTTTTCACGTTGTTTTTTTTTTGTTAAAGGACAACACCCACCGTGACAGTAACAATTCACCATATTGGAGAATTACTGTAGTATTTTATGAATTTTATTTTCATTTTTGCATTTGGGCCAGGCGAGGGTTAAAAAAAAAAAAAAAAAAAAAACCCACTCCCGAATGAATCCGGAAACCTGGCCGAAGAGTCCCGAAGGGTCATGCCTTTTGTTACATTGATCTCCACCCAGAAAGCAAGGCAGAAGGTAGGAGTGAGTTTCCATGGAGGTTTATGAGAGTGAGAGTAAAACTGCATATTTCCTGGTGCATTTTTGTGTACAACTGGACCAGTGGTCTGCTTTTATTTTTTATTTATTTTATAGACCTTTTTAATAAGATATAACACCGCTGCGACTGTTGCTGGCTGCTCTCCTCTCCTCTGCCCAGAGAGGAGCGAGCCGCGCGGCTTCTCCCGTCTTCTCCCTGGCTCCCCGTTCCGCTGCGTCAGCTTTGAAGTTCGTGCCGGGGCTCGGTTCTGTCCCAGCCTTGTTGCTGGAGCACGGGGAAGCACAGCACGGAGAGCACGGGAGAGCACGGGGAAGCCCGCGCGCTCAGAGCTCCGCGCTGCGGCTGCCTTTCTACTCCCGACCTGTCTGGTCAGGGGAGAGAATAAAAAGGCGATGCGGAAATGAATGAATTTGTCGCGATCAAGCGAATTAAACTAGTATGTCTACGTGGATGCTGCTCAGAATATGACAGACATCAGTGAGCAACCGCTTCTCTTTTTTTTTCCTCTCTTAGAGCAGCGGTCATGGAAGTTGATGAAGGCTTATTAAAACTCCGCCTGTAACTCCAAGGCGGAATCTTTAGTGATGTGAATGCCCATATTTGGAGAGGGGCAGATCTTCCCGGAGCTTCTGCTAAAATCTGCTATAAATCATGAAATAACACATTTTGCATTATTTCTCTACAATATAAATAAACGCTCCTGTATTATTTTTAAATAAACTAATAAATATTAATGGCGATGCAATTTGAAAACATGGTGGGTCATGGACTTTAATTTCTAATTAATTGCAATGGTTACTTCGTGTTGTGTCAGTGGGTGTTCCAGTCGGGTAGACGTTTGGGCAACGCGCAGGTTTCACTTAATCAAAAAAAAAGTAAACGTGAAGGATTTATTTCATCGGAGAAGCTCACAGCCGCCCCATCTCTGCTTGGATCTGCTCAGAAGACATCGTGCTTTTGGCCGGTAAACAAAATATTCTACATAAATCATTTTGTGAAACAATGTTAGAGTACAACTGTCTGTGTGTTAGAGCTGTTTTTTTTTCATTATTTAGCGACACCGTCTGCATGCTGTGGCTAGCTTAGCATCTCGCTAACGTGGCCTCCTCACGGTCCACCGGGACCGGCGGGGAGACCGTCCCAGTGGGAGAAGGAGGACGGGAGCCAAGTCGTGCGGGCGACGCGTCGGTCCCATGGGACGTGCCCCCGCGGCCGCGACGGATCCACGCCGTCCAACCTCTGAGCTAGAGGGACCCTCCGCTCCAGTGCTAACAACATGCTAACTTCCAACACGGTAACACTCAAAGTGCTGGTTCTGGTCAGTGCTCAGCCTGGACTGTTTGTGCTGGCTGTGTGTTATTTTAGTTAAACCTTTTTTTAGCTGGTTAGATCTGATTGAGACAGTTTACACATCTTTTTTGGATTTAAAGCTGTGAAGCTCTGCGCTGTGAAGCCGGTGTGCGCTCTTTGTAGTAATTAAATAATTAATGATATCGGAGTAACTACTTTGTGACAAGTTGTCTGATTCGTCTGCCATGATTTCTTTCTCAAACTCATTTAACTCGACCACTGCCATTTTGCTCTTGTTCCTTGGTGAAGCTGTGGTAGCTCGTGTTTTTGTCCGTATAATTTGCTCTGCTAGTTCGCCATTTTGCCTTCTCTGCCTTCAGATGTGGTGCGGAAGCCGGTATGGGGGCGTGTCTGGGAACTATGTATTCAGCCTGCTGTTTTTGGCTGTGTCTCAATTCAGGGGCTGCGTCCTCATGAGGACCCAGCCTAGCTGGGCCGAGTAGGCCATGCACTCACAAGACCGGGTGGGCTGAGCGAAACTGCTGAAATGGGACGGTCTAGCCTTCAGGTTTGCCGGCATTGAAGTGGGTGGGGCGTTCTCTTGAAGTGGGTGGGAAGTTCTTGTGTGCGCGCTTTGTGTGTGTGGAAAGAGAAGGGACGCCGCTAAAATATATTAGTTAGCTGAATACATTTATATATATTAGTGTTTCTGAGTAGTGCTGGACGATAATTCAATAACGATAAATATCGCAATATACTTTTATTCAATAACGATGATATGAAGTTTAAGCATATTTTCGATATTTCGATAGGATTTTACAACGTTTTTCTGTTTCTGTTCGGGTTGGAGCGGCTGCTTCAACAACCCGCCCGGACAGAAAAAGCTGTGACACAAAACGTGCGTGGTGACGTCGTTGTTACGCAGCGCTCAGTCCAGCAGCAGGCGTTAGCGGTAGCAGGCTAAAAGCTAAGCTAGTCTCCAAAGCGCGTTAAGTTTTCGCTTCAAAACGAGTCAAACGAGTGCTCATGACCGTCAGAATGTGACTGAACAAAGTTTCACAAGCGAAGAGAAAGAGACGACATCACTGATGAGAGGAAAGACTAATTCGTAGGTGTGGACGTAGTTCGGTTTTGTTAAACTGCAGGTCTCATCTGCAGCGAGTCCTACTCGGTTTCTTTATTTTGCAAAACGTGACGGAGTCGTTCTAACTAGCGGTGGAAACATCTAACTTGTTTAATCTGAAGAGTTTCCACTCGATATAATATGAGAGTCAGAAGATGAAGAACAATAAAGTTTGAGCCAACGTTTCCCTGAAACTACGACGTAAACAAACAGCCCCAGCAGCGCTGCATGTTTTTTAAATTCAAAATAAAACAAATTCATCAGAAGAAAAAAAAACACTGAATGAAAATGTGCAGAAAGACGAAAATAGTGTTTTAATATCTGCCCCTTGTTTAAAAAATACAAAATAACTACAAACAACAACCTTCACTTCACCTGCACCACACCTTCCCAACAACTTTGATTTAATCATATTTTAAAACATAGTTTTAGAAATGTTTATGGTGATATCAAGTCAACACAATCCTGTTTCCTGATTTACAACTCAGCTCCTTCAAACTAGTCCTAAATGGAGGTTTTACAAACATTTACATTCCCTTCAGGGTTTAATAACTTTAAACAAATTTTAATTGAATATTTGGGGGGTAATTTTTTTTCAGTTTTATACATGACTTGTAAAATACTATGTTCAACCAAATCATAAAATTTTAATAATTTAAACTGATGAAATATTTGTTGGGTGACCATAGCACTTCCTACTAATAATTCTTGTAGCTCTTTAAAAACAAAACAAAAAAAACAGGGTTTGTAATAGTTTTACATGCTTTTCCCCAAACTTCAATACAACAGATTAAATATGGAACAATCATTACATTATTCAATATATTCAAAACTTTGTCATTCAAAAACTATTTTACTTTATACAGTAATGCAATTGATTTTGTTATTTTTATTCTTAAGTAATTTCCATGAGATTTCTATGTCAGCTTCTTATAAATAACAACACCCAAAAGTTTTATTTAATTAACTATGAATTTCAATGCTGTAAATTTTAAAGATGTTTAAAGTTAAAACTATTAATATTGACACAGTTGAGAATTTTATGGCAAGAAAGTTCATGCTCAAAATTCCACGTACCAAATCCAATAATTCTCAGTTGGGTCATCTGGACAGTTTCTTTTTATAGAAACTGGATGGAGGATGGAGGGTGAAACGTTTCTATAAAAAAGAAACTGTCCAGATGACCCGACTGAGAATTATTGGGTTGAGAAGTTTGTTTATTTGATGGTGATTTCCATCTTTTTGGAGGCTAAATACAAATACAAGGAGAACATTAATTTATTTGTATAGTTTATAGTTTTTTTTAGGCTTTTATATTGTTTATATCGATATCGAATTATATCGATATCGACCGAAATTAAGAACTATATCGTGATAAAAATTTTGGCCATATCGTCCAGCCCTATTTCTGAGTTTACTGTTTGTTAAGAACTGATTACAAATCAGCTTATAAGGGGCGATCTGTTAAAACCCAGAGTGGACCTACAAAATGCGAGTTGTCCAGTAGCTCAGCTGGTTAATCAACTTGCGATTGGTGCAGAGATACTTTTCTCGAAGCTGGTTCGAATCTCACTCGGTACGGTTAAAACTTATTTTACGTTTGTCTTTTATTGGATAAAAAAATGAGGACTGAGATTAAAAGGAAGGAGTTTGTGAAACTCCTTTTTTTTATCCAATAAAAGACAAACGTAAAAAAGTTTTAACCGTACCGAGTGAGATTCGAACCAGCTTCGAGAAAAGTATCTCTGCACCAATCGCAAGTTGATTAACCAACTGTGCTACTGGACAACTTGCATTTTGTAGGTCCACTCTGGGTTTTAAAAGATTGCCCCTCAGAAAATCCTTGCTACGCACGTGTAAAATACTGTAATCTGATTTGTAATCAGTTCTTCAAAAACAGTAAACTCAGAAACACTAATATACTGTATATTCAGCTAACACATTTTTTTTGTCGTTTCTGTAGTTAAATTTTAATGAGATATATTCGAGCTGAGGTTGTTTGAGATGACTAAATAAAGGTTGAATGAATATTCGCGCTGAGGTTGTTGTTAAAACGAGCTGATGACTCAACAACACGCAGCAGCCCCGACCCTGCACGCAGAAAGTCCCCCCCCCCGCGAAATCTCTGCTGGCGCTATGAATTCTGGGATAGCCTCCGTCTTGAAGGATTCACGAATGCATCCTTCGATTTCGGCAGGAAGTAGGCCGCATTCCTCGGCCGCATGAGGAGGAGTCTTCGAATTGGGACAGTCCTCCGCGCGGGGCAATGACGTATGCGGCCGACAAATGCGCACTCATGAGGATGCAGCCCCTGAATTGAGACACAGCCGTTGAAAACAGATCAGAGCCGAATCAGATTTCTCTTCCTGTTTTTTCGAGGAGAACTGAGCTCTTTATCACCAAACAATCTAAAGTCTGCCAAACTAAAAGGAACACCCCCACGCTCTCATGGTGCGGCCGCTCCTTTGTTATTAACGAGGGACACGCATCGCCCAAGCAGCAATCAGACAGCACGTCACCTCCCGTTCTGTTCTGATTCAAATCTGCTTTCAAAGATAACTCTTCCAGAGGATGAAACACAAGCCTCAGTTGGTTTATCTGGTACCACTGCTCCATTAAGGCCAAGAACCAGTAAACTAGACCATCTCAGAAAACGGATTGGAGTTAGAAGATCTGCTCGTTTACGTGACTCACAGTCTCACAGCAAGACTCCAGACTTGGAGGAGGAAAATAGACTTTCTACTCCAGACCTGTTTAATAAGAATGACAGGTTATATCAGCCCTCAATTAACCCTGAGCAGGGTAACTGGGGAGCACATCAGCAAGGAGGCCTCCTTCCCAATCTGGTTGACCCAGAGGTTAACAACCTCCGTGTCACCAGAAGGGGCAGTGCAACCACCTAGGCCAGGAACTGCCAAAAGTCTCAGCTTGTTGGCTGAAAAGAACAGGTTGATGGTGTCAGGCTTACCAGAAAATGTGGTATTGACCATACAAAATGCCCGTGCTGGTTCAACACAATCTTTATACGCACAAAAGTGGCGTATTTTTGAGGCCTGGTGCTCAGAAAGAAATATTATTTCTTATGCATGCGACTTGGCTCAGCTCCTGACCTTCCTTCAGGATTTACTGGAAAAAGGTTGTTCTTATTCAACGATTAAAGTTTTCCAATCAGCGATCTCAGCCTGTCATGAAGGCTGGGGACACAAGACACCTGGAGTACATCCAATCACAATAAGATTTATGAAGGGTGTCCTTCGGACAAAACCTCCTAGTAGGACCTTGACCCCTGGCTGGGATCTGGGCCTGGTCCTGAGGGCCCTCTGCGACTCCCCATTCGAGCCATTGAGCGAGGTTAAGATAGATTTGCTATCTTATAAGACTGCTTTACTCCTGGCACTTTGCTCGACGAAACGCGTGGGCGACCTCCACGCATTTTCTGTACACCCAATGTGTACCAGATTCGCCCCTGACGGGTCAAAGGTCACGCTAAGGTAATCCCGCGTACACCCCCAAGGTCTTGACTCTGAACCATAGGAGTCTAGACTTTGATCTCTCCTCTTTTCCACCTGCCCCTGTCCTCACTCAGGAACAGGAAAGGCTACAGGCTCTCTGCCCAGTGAGGGCTTTAGGCACCTACATGCAGAGAACAGCCGAATGGAAGAAAACAAACCAACTGTTCGTCTGCTTTGCAGCACCTGCTACCGGGAGAGCCCTATCAAAACAACGCCTCTCACATTGGGTGACTGAGGCCATTAAAAGGGCCTACAGTAGCAAAGGTCAACAGGCGCCCTCTGGAGTGCATGCTCACTCCACTAGGGGCTTGGCTACTTCCTGGTCATTATTCAGGGGTGTACCAGTCGCAGACATCTGTGCTACTGCGAATTGGACCTCATTAAATACTTTTGCAAAGCATTACAGTTTGGATGTTACTGCTGGTGACGTCACTCAGGCTGTCCTTTCTAATACACAATAGAAAGCAGCCTTGGGATGCCTGCTAGTCATGGGCAGACGTTCACTCTAGCATGCATTTCACTGAGCATTTCAAGGGCGTGAATGGATTATGTTCCCATAGCAAGTATGTTGCACTGAGAGACCGACTGAAAGGGAACTGAAAGTTATGCACCATAACTCATGTTCCCTGAAGGAAGGGAACGAGGTGCAACATATCTTGCCCTTTCAATGCTGAAAGCTCGGTGAAGTGCAATTTCTGAGGATGATGGAGGGGCGCAAGCCGCTTAAGTACCCAGAGGGCGGGGCCTCTGGCGCGGCGGTGACGCCCCTGCCGTAAAGGCGTGAGTATATTCCTTCAGGTAATCGCGCGGGGACGCAATTCCCATAGCAAGTATGTTGCACCTCGTTCCCTTCCTTCAGGGAACATGAGTTATGGTGCATAACTTTCAGATTTGACCATTATGTGAATTTATTAAGGAACGGTTAAGCTCAGACACATCTTTGCTATAATTTTCAGCAGACAAATAATTGTTTTTACCGTGTTAATCTTGTTAAAAGTCCTTCCGTGCATGCTTCTGTGGCCGCCATTTTCAGCAGGGCAAATGACGCGCTGACGCGTCGCGTAGCAGTGACGCATAATAGATGCGACTTAAATAAAGGTGCGACATGGTTATGGATTTTTCCAATTTATTGCCAATAAATGGACAAAGCGACTTATAGAGAGGTGCAATATATGTATACTGTATAGAGAGTAAGTTCCTCCGAACTTACTGTACTGGGCCTCCCTGTGTCTCTACAAAACAGATCATACTAGTGCCACAGCTCGCCTGTCCTTTTCCACTGTCTTTGTCACTGGTGCAAAAATCATCCTCAAATCTCCACCCCCCATCCCCTCCACACAGCCTCATTTGTCCACCATCAGCATCTCCTCACACCCTTTTTCATCCGACCACGCTCATTCACGTTTATTCCCTCCCACAATAAATTCATTACTTCAATGCCATTACAATTTGTATCCAAGGAGCCACAGTCCTCATTATTCTTGTAAAACTCCCCAGCCTGCACACACTCTCACTCTCTGTCCATGGAATTATAATTCACATAGGCTGCATTGATGCATCCTGTCATCACTACAAAACCACCAGAACTGAGTTTAACAAATTTCCTGAATTTATCAACACGTGTCAAACAACCTGAAGGACGAAAATTAAAATTAAACTTATTTTTCCTAGTGAATTACAGAAGTTCTTATGACAGTCTGTGCATGTACCAGTAAATATATCACAGTAAAACTGCTTACAATATTCTTTTGAATGAAACTTAATAATAATAATAATAATAATGTCATATTTTTGTCATCTATGCATGTTTCCACACAAGACGAAATTTGACTCTGCATTTAACCCAATCACCACCAGGTGGCAGCGGGCAGCTATAGAAAGCGCGCCGGGGAGCAGTTGTGATTAGATGTGCTGCTCAAACACACCACAAAACTATGCCGTGACTGGGGTTCGCACCAGGGTCCTCCGGGTCCCAAGTCCAGTTCCCTTGCCACTACACCATGTGAGTTTTTGTTTGTTAGAGCATGTTGATAAGTGGACAGTACTGTATTGAAGTGACTGTTCTGATATGTCAAGAAATATTTAAACTAATATACCAGAAAGTTTATATTTCTGAATTCCTGGATATTTTGGTGTAGAGGAATGCATTTTCTAGTTGAATTTGAACAAAACATAGCGATGTAACAAGCTGTGAAGAAGAGCAAGATTTTTAAAAATCTGAATGGTGGACAGCTTGACTGCAGGATCCAAACAGTTCCTAACACAGCTTAGCTCCACACTTCACTTTAGACTGCAGTAAATAAATACATACCTGTGTGACCCTGATGTTTGGTTTGATACCAGTGAACTGATGAATCGCTCACCCAGGAACTCTTCTGAGCTTCACAACATTTATTAATGCAAACTTCATCTGTAACAGATAAAACGTGTGGTTGGTGGTGGTCTGACATGTAGCTCCTGCCCCAACTCTGAGAACGTCACGCAGTAAAACATTGTCGTCAAGACAGCCTCCACTTCCAAAATGACAGTTTTGCTGTGCACGCAAACATTATGAATTATGGTAGTAACGTTTGTGAGATGTTTTCAAAATAAAGGCTGTGAATGATGTCATTCTTGCAATGTTATAAAATGATTTTTAATGTCCACCTGTAAATATGGATCCATAATATTTTTGCTTTTGTCACTGTTTTGTGTGGTCATTTGTTTGTTCATTATGTGAGAAGTTTAATTTGTTTTCCATGAAGTTTCCAATAATACTAAAACAAAACCATAAAGTTTCCAGAGACCAGCCTCTCTTCAGGCTGACTGTTGAACACCTCCAGATGTTACTGACCAATTTTCACCAAGATCTCATGTGGAATTTGAAAATTTAAGCCTCATAAATTTAGGTATTTTCTTTTCCCGTTAACACTTTCCAATAATTATTATTATTATTATTCAACTGTAAAAATATTTCAAAACAACGAGTCCAGCAGCTCCTCTGGGGGAATCCCAAGGCGTTCCCAGGCCAGCCAAGAAACATAGTCCCTCCAGCGTGTCCTGGGTCTTCCTCTGGGTCTCCTCCCGGTGGGACATGCCCGGAACACCTCACCAGGGAGGCGTCCAGGAGGCATCCTAACCAGATGCCCGAGCCACCTCAACTGGCTCCTCTCGATGTGGAGAAGAGGGATTTTAACCTCAGCACATCATTCATTTTATACTTTTGTTGGCTGTAAATGGGACCCTGTATACACAGTTTCATTCCACCTCACGTACAACATGTGATGTGAATGACAATAAAGAACCTTGACTCTCACACAGTCTAATATCAAAGCCTCTGTCAGATAACAACGTCCTTCTGTTATGAGCTTGTCACCTCCATCCCTTGAAGAGAAAAAGACACAGGTATTAGACAGAGTTTTGTGTGACACCTTAAACAATGATGACAAAACAAGGAAGTCCTATTTAATACTTTAAATTTACTTTTTCCAGCTGGTTTTTATTCAGCTCTGACCTGTTCTGTAACAGATGACTACTACCTTTCGGTTTGTGCATGAAGAAATTGTTTTATATGGTACTACCTGAGCAACATTTGACGGTGTATTTGTAGCTGCTCCTCCATCTGCAGCCTGACTGAGCTCTTCTGGAGTTTAATTCATTTCATATGAAGGTCTGCCTTGACAAGGATAGATCAGAACACAGATCAGTATTAATACAGTAACAGTGACAACACACTAGAAACTTTAAACAGTTTATTTCACAATAACACAGCTGTCCACTCTGTCTAAAATCAGACTACGTTATATAAAAAATATAAACCCAACCTAAACTAGGCTGACCCACTTCTATGAACTAAACACCCGGACAAAATCGTGGCAAAAATTTATGGCACAACTCCAACAAAACGAATTTATACACTCACCAGGATGTCTGGAACAAACTAGCAGTTATTTTGGGACATGGAGAAAGTTATATCAGGACGTTTCACAGCTGATTTCAGGACATTCATCTCCTTTTTGTTAGGTCCGACACATGAGCTCCCTCGCGCTGCTTCCAGCAGGAAACAGAAACTGAAAGTCCGTTTTCTATCTACTTTCAGGTCGTGTGACCGGACATTACATCCAATAACACAGCAAGTGTTTAAACTACCATTGCAAAACTGTTACAACCTTCTTAGATTCTAACAAAAAAACGAGAGACAGAGCTTCTTTTAGTAAGGCATTAAAAATGGCGATTTCTTTCTTTTCTTTCCCACAATGCTGTGCGCCGCTTTGCGCTGCGGACCAGTGACGTCACGCTCCAATGCTCTATGGAAGTGTCAGAACTCTCTCTTTCTAGGGCTCTGGTTTGCGGCGATCGGTGGATAAAATCGGCTTTTCATTTAACGATCAGCCGATCGCCGATTTCCTCAAATTAAGGAAATCGGGGCCGATCGATCGGCCGGCCGATTTATCGGTGCATCCCTAATTTCAATGAGACAAACTTTCTGCACAGTAATGATGGGATTTGTGGTAAAGTCGTACTTACCCTCACTGTTTCTACAACATCCTGAAGAACGAGCAACAAACACAGCAACTTAGGGAAAATTACATGGAAAATGTCCAACTTTGGAGGGCCTTTATTTTGAAATTCCACATGAGATCTTGGTGACATTTGGTGAGCAACATCTGGAGATGTTCTACAGTCAGCCTGAAGTGAGACTGGTCACTGGAAACTAAGAGTTTTGTTTTAATATTAATGGAAACTTCAGGGAAAACAATTTAACATTCTCACATAATGAACATACAAATAACCACAAAACAGAGACAAAAGTTAAATATTATGGATCCATATTCACAGGAGGACATTAAAAATCATTTCTGAACATTGACCAGCAAGAATTACTTCAATCATCTAGAGTCTAAACATGAAAAACACATATTTGATTGTCTTTGATTTTATACGTCTACCTTATACAGTAATGTTTTGCTAGTTTTTTGATACTTTGTTAAAAAAAAAAATGTTTTTTTTTCTCTCTTTTGTTTTCTATTGTTTATTGTTTGTTTGTTTATTGTTTATTGTTTAAGGAAATTCTACCACTGCTATTCATTGTTCTTTAGTTTTAGCAGGTCGCTTTCGTAAATGAGCCCATGAGGTTCAAAAGATTTACCTGACTAAATAAAGGTTGAATGAATGAATGAACATTGAAGTTTTTTATTTATTTAACTTAGCAACACAAAAAGTTCTCTACTCTTTGGATATGGGGGCGACATTCAAACTTTTAGTGGAAACAGCTGAGCAGGAATGTTGGTCCCATTACAGCTTCCAGTGCTAACATGTGTTTTATGTACAGAGTTTGTACCAACAGGAGACACACATCAGCTTTTATTTTGAAAGAACCTCGCAAGCGTGACTACCTAATTCATGGTGTTAGCGCGTGCACAACCAAACCGCGTGAGCGCTGACTTTTAGAAGTGGAGGCTGCTGGACCGAAGTATAATATTGAACAATTTTACTAGAAATGACAACCATACCTGTTAGAGAACAAACATGTGGTTGGTGGAGGTCTGACGTGAAGCTCCTGCTCCTACACAGAAAAACACACACACAGTCACGAGACTAGATTATCCAAGCACGCGACAACGAGATGTAGCTGCTAACAGCTACACATGCTAACAGCTACACATGCTAACAGCTACACATGCTTACTAACAGCTAAAGATGCTAACAGCTACACATGATAACAGCTACAGAGGCTAAGAGCTACACATGCTAACAGTTACAGCTGCTAACAGCTATAGATGCTAACAACTACACATGCTAACAGTTACAGCTGCTAACAGCTACACATGCTAACATCTACAGATGCTAACAGCTACACATGCTAACTACATATGCTTACTAACAGCTACAGATGCTAACAGCTACACATGCTAACTACATATGCTTACTAACAGCTACAGATGCTAACAGCTACACATGCTAACAGTTACAGCTGCAAACAGCCACACATGCTAACAGTTACAACTGCAAACAGCTACACATGCTAACAGTTACAGCTGCTAACAGCGACACATGCTAACAGCTACAAATACTAACAGCTACAAATACTAACAGCTACAGACGCTAACAGCTACAGACGCTAACAGCTACAGACGCTAACAGCTACAGACGCTAACAGCTACAGATGCTAACAGCTACACATGCTAACAGCTACAGACACTAACAGCTACAGACACTAACAGCTACAGATAATAACAGCTACAGACGCTAACAGCTACACATGCTGCTAAAAGCTACACATGCTAACTACATATGCTTACTAACAGCTACACATGCTAACAGCTACACATGCTGACAGCTACACATGCTGACAGCTACACATGCTGACAGCTACACATGCTGACAGTTACAGCTGCTAACAGCTATAGATGCTAACAGGTACACATGCTAACAGTTACAGCTGCTAACAGCTACACATGCTAAAAGCTACAGATGCTAACAGCTACACATGCTAACTACATATGCTTACTAACAGCTACAGATGCTAACAGCTACACATGCTAACTACATATGCTTACTAACAGCTACAGATGCTAACAGCTATACATGCTAACAGTTACAGCTGCTAACAGCCACACATGCTAACAGTTACAGCTGCTAACAGCTACACATGCTAACAGTTACATATGCTAACTGTACACATGCTAACAGCTACAAATACTAACAGCTACAGACGCTAACAGCTACAGATGCTAACAGCTATACATGCTAACAGCTACACATGCTAACAGCTACACATGCTAACAGCTACAGACGCTAACAGCTACAGACGCTAACAGCTACAGATAATAACAGCTACAGATGCTAATAGCTACAGATAATAACAGCTACAGATGCTAACAGCTACAGATAACAGCTACAGATGCTAACAGCTACAGATGCTAACAGCTACAGATAACAGCTACAGATTATAATAGCTACACATGCTACCAGTCACACATGCTAATAGCTACAGATGCTAACAGCTACAGACGCTAACAGCTACAGATAATAACAGCTACAGATGCTAACAGCTACACATGCTAACAGCTACAGATGCTAACAGCTACAGACGCTAACAGCTACAGATAATAACAGCTACAGATAATAACAGCTACACATGCTAACAACTACACATGCTAACAGCTACAGATGCTAACAGCTAAAGATGCTAACAGCTACATATGTGAACCCGAGGGGACCTGAACTGGGAACGGGCGTTACAATACCGAGCAATGTGACCTGGTTGTTGACACCTGTGACAAATCAAACTACTAAGACCAGAAGAAATGGCCACAGGGTGCTGCTGTATAGATGCAAGGGATTGAGTGATCTGATCCAACTGGTCCTGTTGCTTTTGTACCAATTTTGTCAGAGTGGCAATTTGTGAGGAAGTAGAATTAGAGGGGGGCTCAATTTGGAGAGTGGGTGCACTAGCCCGTTGTACAGCACAAGAGGACGACACAACACTATTGTTGTCCACCCCACCCTCACGCTCCCATGTAATGGCCTCAGCCCTAACTTCCAGCAATGTACACCTTGGATTGTCACGAACGTAACGCTTTAATTCCCTACGCAGATCAGAATTGCTAACATTTTGAATAAATTGATCACGAAGTAAAATGTCTGCATTAGTCATGGCATGAGGAGAATTAGCTTTAACCCTGTTCATTAAACAAAACAAGGAATGGGAAAATTCCTGCAAAGTTTCACCATCTAACTGTCTCCGTGAAAAGAAGTCCTCTTGTAGTGAGACATACGACTGTTGACAACCATACAGTTCTCTCAAAATGGTGAAAACAGTTTCTGGATTCTCACGTTCAGCTAATGGTCTATATTTAATCTCATCCCGAGCTACACCTTCGAGATGGTCAAAAATGAAAGCAGCCTGATCTGTGGGTTCAACATGCCGAACTTGCATGCTGGTACAAACTTCTTCTACCCACTCCTCAACCCCAATACCATGAGTCCCCCTGAAGGTTGGACACTTTCGCTCCCTTGGCAGGTAGATGATGCGGTCAGTTGTCCCCATGCTCCCCAGAGCTGTACGTGTACTGGGACCAGCTGGTGCATCATGTTGAGTTGAATTTGCCAGTGCAACGTCCCGTTCCTGTTGCAGACGACTCCTATCGGCCTCCAACTGCTGGACTCGAGCCCGGAGTTCTTCAAGTTCCTCTGCCATAGGAACGGGGAGGTGGGTCCTTCTTCACTGTCGGGGGTATCCAGCTAGGTCCCACGATATGCCTACTGTTAGCCCATTATGTCTCAAGGAGACAAGTGGACACTATATTTTGTTACAATTATTTTGAATTAATGGACACTAATTAATCAGATTTTTAATGTGTGTTAATTCATAATTGATCAACAGTATATTTTTGTCATTTAATGATGATTTTACTAAGCTGGTATATTTTAAATATGCCAAAGTTAAGAGAACATCTCAGAATGATCTTGCTTTAAACTGTCTGCTCTCTGCAGAATAAGTGTCTAAAGTTGAATGAACAATCCGTCTATTTGTTTGAACTGTTTTTGGAACGAAAGAAAAGTTCTAGACATAACTTAATCTTCGGTCTCCCGTCCGTTCTAAAAACAATTCATCTGTGCTCAAACAGAGAGTGCTCTGTTTTCACACCTGCAGGTTTTGTTTTGTCTCCGTGCTGGGACTCAGTTCTCGGGGAGAAGCTGAGCTGATGAGTTCTCGGGGAGAAGGGAAGATGCACGGACGTTTTCCTCCAAGCTGATGTACGTCCCGGCCATGCACCAAGGGCCCACGTCTTCAGCAAAGGTTCAAACAGCACGTCAGCTGTGAACCCCTTCGAGTGTCACAGCTCCAAGCGGTGACACTCTTTCTGGAAGTTATCTTGAAACAAAACCAGAGCTGGGCATTACTCTGGGAGGCCGACGCAGACGGTCTCGAGACCGTGGCAAGATGAACGTGGGTCGCCTGTAAAACGCAGCAGCATGCGCGTCTGGCTTGACTAATTTACCGGAGTCGAGACAGGATCATCTTCACGAAGGTAAAAGTCGTTTCATCACGGTACGGACGTCCAGCCGAAACCGAGCAGAGGGTGCTATCTCTGGTTAAACATCTCAAGATAAGATTCAACCATTTCCTTTCAATCTTTTATCTTTCCTCCTTAAACTCCTCCTTATGTTTATTTTCATCATGGTAAACTTTAAGTAATGTGCCAACAGTTAAGTTTAAACTGTCTGTTTGTTTTTAATTTGAATTCTTGTCAACGTAGTTATTAAATCAGAGCTAATATCGATACAAATGTTTAATGTAATTCTTGTGATAGTTTCAATAAAAGGTCTATTTTCTGGTAGACCAATATAAATTGAAGTCTCCTGTGAAGTTACATTTCTGGCTAATCACATCGTTAGATTTATTGATTTATTCTGAAAAAGTTGAGACCCCGTGAATTGGTGGCATGTTTGTGCAGATAAAAGTCTGCTCAGCGATGCGCACCTAAAACTATAGGTAAGTCAGTAAACTGACCTCGTTTGTGTTTAATTACACAAACGGCCTATAGATTTTTATTACACTCCCAACTCCTAAATGCTCTTTAGAATAGAGATAATTAAATAAAATATATATACTGTATATACACACACAAACTGCCTTATCAGCCAGGCCCTACCAACAACGCCAGTAAATGTAACACGGGCTATGAAGGCCCGGATTGTGACTCAGAGGATGTGACTCTAAAGCCAACTGGTAGACTGTAAATAGTCTAGGGCTTCCCTATTACAAATACGCAGGTACGCCTGGCTTCAAATGACAAAAACAGAAGTGTTGTATACAATATATATTTTATTAATTCCTTTCTATATTAAAACAGCCTTTATTAGATGCATTTATGCTATGGTGGTTCTACCATGCCAGTTGTAAAGGGCTAGCACAACTCCAAATCACTTAACACCAAAGGATGTTACATGCCAGTAACATGAGAGCATATACAGTTTAAAACAAGGCACAGAGTTGGGAGCACAATATAGCAACCGTAGCAATCTGCTGTACAGGAATGACAGTTAGTAAGGTGCTTGCACATGATAAACAATATTAGAAAATACAAGCATGTACCTTAATCAGTCACAATCCCAATAACAAGCACATTCAATTAGTTGCAGTGGCAATCTGCCACCCACTGGCACATGTCCTAAAGAAACAAACAAATACAAATAAATATTTAACAGAACTCCACAACAATATGTGGAACAGCATTGACAGCACCCAACCAGCCATAAGTGACTAATGAAAAAAAACATTTACCTTAGCTTGTGCTTCAGGGCTTTGCACAACTCCATGAACACTGCAGCAGCACTCACTACAGCCACATGCAGCAAGAGACTAAACAGCCAACACCCTGGAGAAGAATGTTTGGCTTACACACCTGGTGCTTAGTAACACTAATGAGCTAAACCACACTGAAGGTGGAGGAACAGGACACGGTGTGTTCAGGGAGCCAAACTAGAGTGGGAATTTACAGCCACTCTTCCAATGAACTAAAACCACCCGGTTACATATGCTAACAGAGTGAGCTCACTTCCTCTCCACAGACAAGAAGCTGCAGTGTTACAAGCCTCTGGCAGCAGCAGCTTGGAACTAAATCACAGAATAAAGTATTTGACTCACGAGAAGTCTTTTTTCATCAGTAATTGAAATAAATCACGGAGCTAAATCCAGACGTAGCTTCTCAACAGAAGGAAACTCGGTATCTTGTAGCTTCCTTTGTTTCTCTGCTGTAAACCTTGGAGGGTGTCACGGGCAGAGGTGGAAACTCTGCTTCCATCCCCTCATCAACATCTGGGCTAATATAATCATGCATGCTGGCAGCGGTCGAACTTTTAGATCCAGCTAGCTTGTTGTTAGCTACGCTAGCGGTGGATAGTTTGCTGGACTCGTGTTTTCTTCTTTCTGCACCTTCACATCACTCTACAGTGTCTATACACTTATTATGGTACCTTGTCAGCAGAATGTCTCCTTGTAGCAAACAACTCCCTTTAATATATGAAAATGTGTCGGTTGAACATCAGAGCTCCCACAGCGAGGACCATCTCCTCTGGAGACCCATCATTTCCGTTAGCTGCTGCTCTTCAAAATAAGAGCTCGAACGGAGCTGCTCTTCAGCTCTACATCCTTCAGTTTCTGTGTTTCCATGGCAACTTGTAAATATTTCACTGAATTTAGACCAGGGGTGGGCAAACTTTTTTACTCGTGGGCCACAGAGGGTTCTAGGGCCAGACCAGGAGCAGATGGATGGAGTGTTTTGGTAATTCACTTCATTAGATAAAAAACAACATGGATGTAGAAAACATGCTTTAATTTCAATAGAAAATTAACAGAAGCATTACAACTAAATATATATTCTAAGTCCCACAGAATTTCTTACTGAAATGACTCTTAAAACACTGAAAATTAAATTAACAAAATACAGCTTTTTAAAATGTACTCAGTTACCATTTTGAAGCATTTAAAGTTTTGATATCCTTCAGGACATTATCATCACTCTCCTCCTGAACATTTCAGAACTGGTTGGAGATGCAGATCATCAGAACAGTGACAGCATGCACATCACTTATGTGCACACCTTAACAGAAATGACATGTAACACGTAAATCCACTTTTTACAGCAGAGGATGTAACTGTTACATCCTCTGCTGTAAAAAGTGGATTTATGTGTTACATTGTAACACGTAAATGCATTTTTAAGAGCCGAGAAACTTACTTTTAATTTCAGTGGGAACAGTGTTGTTGGTGTCCCTTTTTAACCAGCCCATCAAAGTCTGGAGTCAGTTTTGTTGTGGCGATTCTCAGGATGGACCTGAGGTGTTGGTCAGTCAACTTGGATCTGTGGCTGGCTTTGTTGAAGTTCATGACGCTGAACGTCTGTTCACACACGTAGGTTGAGCCGAACAACGCCAGCATCTTCTGTGCCGTCCTCCGGAGGTTTGGAAACACTGCTTCATTAAGTGACGCGTAAAAGTCATTCAGTGTAAGAGACTTGAACTTCTCTTTTAGGACAGCGTCAGCCTGAAGGTCAATCAGTTCTAGCTGCAGCACTTCTGGTGCTGTTTTGGGGTCTTGTGACAGGGGACAGGCCACCAACTGAAGTGACTTGTTGATTTTCTCAAAATCAACAAAGCGACAGCAGAATTCATTGATGAGCGCATCCAGTGACTCGCTGTATTTCTTCACGTTTGCACCAGTCTCCTCTTTCAGTGTGGCTAGTGTGGGGAAATGAGTGAATGACCCATTTAAGATTTGCTTGAAAAATAAAGCCAGCTTGGCTTTTTTTTTTTTTTTCATTCATTCAACCTTTATTTAGTCAGGTAAATCTTTTGAACCTCATGGGCTCATTTACGAAAGCGACCTGCTAAAACTAAAGAACAATGAACAGTAATGGTAGAATTTCCTTAAACAATAAACAATCAAACAATAAACAATAGAAAACAAAAGAGAGAGAAAAAAATATATATATATATATATATATATATATATATATATATATATATATATACATATATATATATATATATATATATATATATACATATATACATATATATATATATACATATATATATATATATATATATACATATATATATATATATA